>OX463781.1:29802510-29900474 GCA_949825025.1 Siphlonurus alternatus | reverse complement strand
ATGAAAGTTAGGTGTTTCTCAGTTTAGAATCGCTCTTCTTTCAGCCTGCCCTTTTTTGTATGTTTTTTTTTTATATATATTATATATATTTAGTTGAATTTTTTACTAAGTTTCTAACATAAAGACTAGGTTTTATTTTGCCACTAAGCGCTTTAAATGGGCTGAATCTTCCATAACTGTAAGCTTTTATAAGCTTGCATGCATACTGCAGTATAACATTGAGAAAGCTAGCAGTGAGCCTATTGGTCTGCGGATATACAAACTACGACGTTTACTCAAGGATCGGACTGAAGAATGGAATGCCATGAGAGAGAGAGAGAGAGAGAGAGAGAGAATTCGTGTTCAATTCTATATAAATATATAGCTTCTTTGTTCTTCAATAATTTATAACTCGTTTCAACTAAATTGAAATAAAAATTAAGAATGTATATTAAAACAATGCAAAAGCTATTCAATGGACAATTTGCATGACATTTTTTTATTGCAGAAATGGATAGAGGGTGCAAAGTTATGTTACTCTGAATTTTTTCAGATTTTTTAGAGACCGAGAACTATTTTTAAAAAAATTATTGAATGTCGATTTTATGACGTCACGAGGAGTCTGTCCTTAAGAAAAGGATAGGCGCTAAACGCCCGTGACGTCATAAAACTGACTTTCAATAATTTTTTAAAAATAGTTCCTGCTCTCAAAAAAATCTGAAAAATTTCAGAGTAGCATAATTTGGTACCCTCTATCCATTTATGCAATAAAAAAATGTCATGCAAGTTGTCCATTAAAAGTCTCATATATATAGTGCAACAATTATAATGTGTATAATGTGTACATCTCCCGGTGATTGTCACTAAAATGAGTTAAGGTAGAGATAACGCCGAACAGCTGTTTGACGTACTCCCATTTGATTAACATGTAAACCTTAGCAAATTGACAAAAATTCTGAAATTTTTTTGAGAGGCAGATATTAGTGCCTAAAAGCCATAGAAAATGTTTCAAAACAATTTAACGAGCCAATTTTTTTTAAATTAAATTTTTAGTTTGTCTCTCCATGGGAAAGCTCTATGCTGAAAATTAAAAAAAAAAATTAATTAAAAAAAATCGGCTCGTTAAATTGTTTTGAAAATTTTTTTATGGCTTTTAGGCACAAAAGCCTAAAAAAAAAAAAAAAAAAACAGATTTTTTGTCAATTTGCTAAGGTTTACATGTTAATCAAAGGAGAGTATGTTGAGCAGCTGTTTGGTGTTATCTCTACCTTAAGTGGAGTGGAAATTGTGTGCCCAAGGTAATTTTAAATGTAGTACAAACAATTCTACATAAATGTACTTCGTATTTAGATACGTAAATTATTTAGAATTGTTGTTATACTTTTTTTGTGAGTTTTGTTAAAATCAAAGTATATTTTTATAACAAAGTACTCTTCAAACAAGAATCTTTTTTATCACAATTTTCTTCTTTGTAATGTATATTGTAAAATTTCATGTGATTGTGTTAATTTGCTCAAGCGTAACTCTCTTTTTTTTAAGTAAAAAAAAGAAGAGTGGTGAAAGAAAAGGTTGTTAGGTATTTTTTTATTCGATTCCCCAGTGGTTTTCTTGCAACTCTCGTTTCCTTTGTGGTTAGCGAGAAACGATTTCTTTCAGTTCGCGTGGCCGGTGAGCGAGAGGGAGGAAGAAGGGTTTTGAGATTCACTGAGAATCCACAAAGGTGCAGGCCTTCTTATCACGTATGTGGGTGGTCCGTGAGGAGGAGGAGGGGGGGGTGGAAATTGACACGTCCACAGGGACACTGACTGGCTACCGCCAATTTGTGATGAGGAAGCCAAAGTGATCGATATCATCCAATTCGCTATCTATATACACCAAATTACGAACAATATTTTACCATTAAATAACATGTATTTTATATTGGTTAGTTACAATATGAATATATATATATATATATATATATATATATATATATATATATAGACACTGAAATTGATCAAAGAACCAATCAAATTCATAAAGCATTTACAATTTTATTAGTGTCAATATAATATTTGAAATTCATATTTTAAAGTAACAAATTTAAAATATTTGAAGAAAAACAGCATTAAAAAAATCATTGAATTATTAAACTTTATGATATTTGATTTTATGTACTAAAGAAACATATTTATGTTTTTCATTAAAAAAAAAATAGAGAAGAGAATTTTTATTCTATATAGATAGTATATTGGCTTATCAATATATACATTTTGTGTTTTCTTGGCTAAGAACGTAATGCGTATTTGCCAAAATAAGAGATACGAGTGAGGCCTGGAGACAGAAAACTATTATACAACAACAGTAGCAGCAGCGTTTTCTTTTCATCGCCACTACTGTCGTCACTTGGCCCCATGTTTGTTTTGACAGAGTCATGTATAATGTCGCAGCCAATCAGATGTGATGGGTGCTAGCTAGTTGGGACGTGACGGCAAAATCAATTTAAACATTCTCGACTGGGTGAAAGAGCGTCAAGCAGAAGCAGCGCCTTAGGATGACGACTTCTTCGGCCACAGGCGGCAGCACCATCGATCGTGCTGCTGTATGTGGGAGGATATCTCTGTCCGCTACTCCTCTCGCTGACTTATAATCTCTCACGCACCGTGGGAGCATAGTATAAAGAGAGAGCATCTTTTTAACTTCCTATACACCTCACAAATATTAATACCAGTTTTTTTTTCAGGAGAAAATGGAATTTTTATTTTCCCTAAGGATGATTTTGTAATTTATATATATATATATATATATATATATATATATATATATATATATATATATATATACAGAATAATAAATACCTTATAAATAAAAAGTAATATATCTTATATAGACTATAAATATTATAATGACAATGTTTATAAAAATAATCAATAAATAATTTATTAGATTTGTTGTTGTATTATATATATATGTAATATCAATTTCTTATTTTTATATATATAAAATAAAGACTGCCATACGAGTCACATTTGCTTCGTGTTGAGAGTTAGACGAGGGTTTAAAGAAGGCGTCTAGTGTAAAGAGAAGAGAGTGCGAGAGACGTGCCCAAGTGGAGGCGGGCTGTGGAGATAGAGGAGGGATCCAAGCAGGCCGATTACCACACGATACTACTACCGTTGCTGCTGCGAGGGAGAGTGGGTGAGGGGGCACGTGACCTAACCTCTCTCTTTCTCTTCACTAATTTAATATCACATTACTCCAATGTTTCATATAATAATTATTAAATAAACATTTGCAATAATTTAATGAAATAATGCTCAATTTATTTAATTAAATTATTATAACGACCATTAATGTAATCAACACGTGTTGGTTCACAAAGTGGTCTCAGTAAACTTGTGACGTCAGCTATAAACTTTGACCCTTTGTCTCAACAGCTAGCTCTTGTAGCTCGGTTGTCTATCTGATGATAATGACCGCAATTCTCTTCGCTTTGTCAGCGCTGTTTGTTCTTAAGTTCAATTATTTTTATTTTCTACTCTTCAATAATAATGTAACATCTAGCAAATAATTCTCTCTCTCTCTCTCTCTCTCTCTCTCTCTCTCTCTCTCTCTCTCTCTCTCTCTCTCTCTCTCTCTCTCTTTTGATTTAAGTATTAAAAAAATATATTTGATAACTTTTGATTGAAAAAAATAATTTTACTGTTGGGCTAAACTTTTTACAACCAATTAATTAAGTAATTTATCCAAATATTTTATCCAAATTAAAAAAAATGATTTTAAGCATTTAAATAATGATTAAATGTTGCAAATTTTGTTTCCCTTCTATTTTTTTTTTTTATTATTATTTCTCAAATTGAAAAATTAAATAAACGGCTATAAAGATTTGACAGAGTTTCAATTTTTATCAAGTAAATTTAAACTAAGAACATTACAGTTCAACAAATCCTACGTTAACAGACGCAAGTGGGTATCGCAAAGTTTGGTGACCTCCCTTTACAAACTTGCTACAAGAGAAGCAGTGTATATAATGAAAATTAATTCTTCTTTATACTTTCAATACAAGTGTATAATATACAGTATATATAGTTGTACAAAGCTAACTATTCCGTGTAATTATTCAAGTTAACCAAGCAACCATATATGCAAAGAAGAAAAAAAATCTAACTATACTATAATATGCTTATTCACAAATATGACTGGTGGTACATTACATTATGTTATTTAAAAATAACATATCAACAAGGAAATAGCTCAGTTGGTAAATTTTAAAACAGTGTACAAAAAAAAAAAATCTTTCTATAGTATGTGAAGGTTGTGAAGTATGCATAGCTAAAAATGCAATATTGCAGAGATATATGATCTGATAAATGAAATTGTTAGAATAATAATTGTAATTCCTATTTATTAGATCTATATTCCTAACATATTTGTGTTGAAAATTACCTTCATTGCAAATTATAAGTGTTAGGTTTTTTTTTATTTTTGATTGGGATATATAAGCTTTCTCAATGCATCCACCACGCCAAAGATTTAATAATTAAATTATAAACTTTCAAAAGTTTCAGGTGTATTTTTTTTAACATTTTGCAGTTCTTTGCTTAGAGTGAAAAATAGCAGCAAAGATTTGTAAATATGTAATACACACAATACAATGGTTCCAGATATTTTAGTGAAAGTCTCCAAGCGAGTTGCGTGGAAAATCACTTTCAGAAGAAACAATAGCAAATCAGAAGATTTTTTTCTTCATTGGATTCAATATGACCACGACGAAACGAAAGGAAGAGAAGCAATAAACGCTTTTAAAGGTCAAGGTTTTGGGTTCAATTTCCGGACAAGATCCAATTTTCTTGGGTCCGGTAGCTTATGCATGAACAAGGATTGAATTCTCCCTCTCTCTCTCTGTCTCTCTATAGCACAGTCAAAAGGTTAGAGTTGGAGTGGAAAACAGTTTTTTTAACTTAAAATTTATTTTAAAAAATTTGAAACTTAAGTTAGTAAATTATTTTTGAAGTTAAAAAAATAAACAGAAAGAAGAATTATAATAAGAAAAATTACCTCACTTTTTAGTACAATAAAGATTTTAAAGTCACCACGCGTAAAATATGCGAAGTAAAGAGAAACGTTGCTTTTTCCCGGGCGTGCAGCCGTGTTTTATTTAACAATGGCTGCATGGATCAGAGTGAGAGAGAGAGAGAGAGAGAGAGAGAGAGAGAGAGAGAGAGAGAGAGAGAGAGAGAGAGAGAGAGAGAGAGAGAGAGAGAGAGAGAGAGAGAGAGAGAGAGAGAGAGAGAGAGAGAGAGAGAGAGAGAGAGAGAGAGAGAGAGAGAGAGAGAGAGAAACTTGGAGGGCCAGCCAGCAAGTTCACCAATGTTACGCAGCCGTCAGCACACGAGTAATAAAAAAATTCGTACGTTATTCAGGAGATCACACAAAAACTTTTTTCCTACTTTTTTTATTCTTACTTTTTCAACTTTTTTTTTTACCCTCAAATATTTTATACTTAACTCTTCCTGCGGTCAATTTTACGACTCACCAATTTCTAGCACCAATTAAAAATCTCTCTTTTTTTTAACACAAAAGAATTCTTTCAACTTTTGTAAAATTTACTAAAATATTATGAACAAAGAATAAAATTTATAGCTTTATTGTTAATTCAGATATGATAAATTTATAATTGATTACTTAAGTTATTAAATTTTAGTTTCCTAATTGATAAAGAAACATCTTAAAATTTTAACTTAACAATATATTTTTTATATAAATAAAATATAATTGAAATGCTATTTTATACTTCAAAGAATCAGAATGATTTTTTTTTTTTTTTAGGGTACACACGATTAACAACAAGTTAATTTCATGGGTTTTAAAGCTGTTAAATCTCATTTGATAAGATTGAGAATCGTATCTAAAAATTGTTTAAATTTAAAGTCTGAGATCTATTAAAATGTTTCTTCAGCAGTATTACAAGTATGACATTTTTCTTTGTCACTATATTATCATCAAAGCCAATTTCAAGTAGTTTTTGTAAGGACAAAAAACTTTATTGACAGCTAGCTCTACCTTACTACAGTAATAATCATAGACTTGAGCGTACTTTACGAGCTTTGGGGATTTCATTATGTGCACCGTATTTTCATGTCAAGTAGAATAAGGTTTTTATAACAGCAATCAAAATCATAAAATAACACAGATTTATTTACTGATCTGTTGAGCTCAGCTCCGATTTATATGGCTACTAGAAAAATTATTACTTATATATAATTATGTATAATAATAATAAAATTATAACTCGAATATACGTAGTAAAAATAAGATTGCATTCATCGTACATGATTTGAAATATAGCATAATATATGGAAATCAGTGAGAAAAAAAAGGATATTCAATATTTGCGTTAGTTTAGAATATAAAAAAAAATGCAATAAAAAACTAACTTAAAAAACAATAAAGGGCATTCACAAAGCCCTAAGGCCACATTTAGGGCTCGATAATTTAAAGCCTGATTTTAGGCATGCTTTTTAGACCCAAAATTTCTGGTCTTAAATTATCGAGCCCTAAATGTGGCCTTAAGACTTTGTGAATGCCTTCTTATGATATTAATTACTATGTATGGAAATAATTACGATTAATAATATATATATGTTATCAAAATTCTATCATTTATTTTATGCTGGATTTTTAAGCTGATTATGTATAAATATATAATACTTGTTTAAGTGTACCTTACATATTTTTTGTCAAATTTTAAAGTTGACTTAAGAAAAAAACAAAAAACAAAGAATATAATCTCTCACTGAAAATACTGCACGCCATTTACTCGCTATAATCAATATCATTATGATTTAATCCCAGTTTTACAAGGGTTATTAACAAAAAAATATTTAGTACTCAATTTAGTTGGTAATATACTCTGATATCAAAGTTTGGACACTAAAACTTTTTTAAGTTGATACCAAAGTAAGTTACTTTTTTACATTACATTTTTTTTCTAGTTCAAAACAATGTAATGAAAAAATAAAAATAAAAACATTATTTTATAAACTTTCTTACTTGTCAATTTATCTGATACTTATAATTATTAATATGCTGTATAATATTGTAAGTGTTGATGATATTTATGTATCAGTCAAAAATTTCATTTAAAAATGCGTAAAAAAATATATTTCAATTAACTTTTATCAAAGAATTAATGAAACAAAAGTCACTACGTTTACATGATGATGTTTTAATGCGTATTCGTTGACGACGGCTAATGTTATTCTTATGAGGCGTCGTCAACGAATACGCATGTAACACCGTCATGTAAACGTAGTGAATGTTATTACTGATATTTTAACTTTTGAAAACGCATTTTAATTAGACATGAAGTATTAACGATAAAAAGTAAATACTTCAGTAAGTATAAATTTCAATTTCTGCTCTTTTTATTCATTGGTGGTTTTCATTGAATACCCTAAGCAGCTTAATTATTGAGCTCGTTCACATGATGAAGGTAATAAGTGACCTCTCTATACTCTACATTAAATTAAGTGAAGTAATGTCTTGGGATAGAAGTATATATTCCGAACTATAGAGGTGTGTAAAGTTACGTGAGAATAAAAATGAAATGTTAAAACTTTGATAAAAAAAATACATGAGATTTTTTTTCCTATTATCTTTTTTTATAAATAATCTATAAAGATAGAGATTTCATAACATTAATATTCAGTTTATTCATTTCATTCACGCAACAATTTCGTGCTTCTTTAAATAAAAAAAGGTTGAAAAAATATCCCAAAGGACAGAAAGATCTCCTCAAAGATTTTTTTGATTAAACATGTGTTTTCAACAGGCATCTCTTCTAAGATACTACTTGAGACTACCTCAGACATTTTCATAATTGCCAAAGAGAAAAAGTTATTGATATTGAACTAAAGTAAAGGAAGGGAAAAAAAGATGAGAGAGGCTGGGAGAAAAAGACTGGAGCGCTCTCAAAGATCTTGCAAAATTGCGAAATGAGAAAGGTCTGATGCTTTTGTGTGCGAAGATAAAGTTCTTGAACTATTTTTTTTTCCTTCTATCGTCCTTTACTCTTCTCTTTGCTGATTGTAGAGTTCGTATCCTACCGCCCAGCTATACACTGTAAATCACAATGGACTTGAAAGATCCTATATATATATATCGTACAGAGGCAGCAGCAGCAGGCATCTAGTGGCATGTCGCATGTGTTTGTTTTGGAGTGACTTGAGTGTGCTAGGGACAAATCAACGAAAGTGGCTTTTCTTCAAATTGATGTTGTATCATGAGAGCCAACAGAAACAGTAAAGATTCTTATGATTTTCAACATTCTCTATAGTTCTTCACTATATTACAATTAATAATGTTTCTATAATATTAACCAAGTATGATAACGTTGATATTTTGTTCCTCTCATTGCTTTGATTATATTCTACTCTCCAAATCACACTAGAAGCATTTCATTAAAGCGATGAGTATTGTCTGACTGCGGGCGATCTGAGATACCGAACCGAGCACGTAACATCACCCGAGAGATCGAGACTCAATCAAAGCAGCGCCAAATCAATTGGCGGAAGTGATTGGCTAACATATAGACTCTCACAAGCCTTATGTTTCTTTGAATTACTTAAAAAGTAGGGAAAAAATAGATAACACTAAAAAAAAAACTTTCATATTTTTTTTTCTCTCTTTTATAAAACAGTAACTAAAATCTTAATTTAAGGTAAAATTAAATAGTGACAATGCAATCAATTTTATTAAATATACTTTGTTAGTATAATGGACAATTAACCTGCACGTTTTTTTTTTCCCCCGCAGATTTGGCCAGAAGACCTCGAGTTATGTATTGTCAATTGTTTTCAGTTTTTTTTTTTAAATCCTCAAAACCCTTTTTAAAATTGTGATGCAAAACACTGTGACGTCAAATTCATGTAATTATTTAACACAAAAAATAGGAAAAGAATTTGCAGGACTAATATGACGTCACAGCGTCAAATTCCTCGATTCTTAAGGTTCAAATATATTATGACAATACATAACTTATGAAATATAGAATTTTCATCCAGGTTGTCCATTGTTTTATCTCATTTTTCATAACCTTGATGTAATGTTGTACTTTTTAAATGCAAAACAGATTATTTGAAAGATGAAAGCCAGACATAATATTTTATAGAGCACAAGGATTATGCAACTCACATTTTACTTTGATTGAAACTGTAATTTAATTAATAAATTTTTAATTGTTAATTAATTTACTGCAGTGCTATGTTATCGTAATGATATTGTTTACTTGTTACATCAAACTTGTAATTAATATACTTCAAATGCGATTGTTCAATAATTTAATTAATCCAATGCATACAATTATATCGCATTTTGTCTCTGATGAACCTAAGTTTTGTTGCTTACCGTTGCTTTGTTTGAGGACGTTGACACCAAGCACAAGAAGAAGTGCTGTGAACTTTGATACAAACCTAAGGCTATTGTTACATTATCTCTCAACTTACAGTTGTACTGTACAGCCCAACATTTGTAAAGTTTGTACTGAAACTACAGTTAAATTATTTTAAATATTCCCTCCGGAAGTTCCCGGAAGTTAAACTTTTATGCCCTTTTTATTCTCATTTGAAGTTTAAATTTTTTACAGAAAGTCTGTAAATTGTTTATAAAATTTTAAAACTCATATGAAATCAGGGAGACTAGAATATGTAGTCACTTTCGGATACTTCTGGCAAGGATATTTTATAAATTTAACTATAGAGTAGTGTTTGTCCATATTTAAAGGGGAGTTTGCTGTTTATGTTTACGTTAGTTAGACTCACAGGAAGAGAGATGCAACGGAGGGTCGGTGGAGGGAGGAGCAATGACAGAAAATATTTTTAATTGCTCTTTGGTGGTGTGATTTTTGTTTTTCTATAAATATAGCTATCGACTCTATAGAGACGCTTCAAGTCAGTGCGCTTCGCGATGTTCATAAATATGTGTCGCTAAGGTTCATCTTAAGGGTAAGATAACACGAACAATCGATTGTTGATAGTCCCATTTGATTAACATGTAAACCTTAGCAACCTCATAATGATTCTGATTTTTTTTTGAGAGACAGTTCTTGGCACCAAAAAAATATGGAAAAAATTTCAAAACAATCGAACGATCTAATTTTTTTAAATGATTTTTTTAAATTTTCAGTATAGGGCTTTCCCATGGAGACCTAAACTAAGAAATTAATTTAAAAAAATTGGATCGTCCGATTGTTTTGAAATTTTTTCCATATTTTTTTGGTGCCAAGAACTCTCTCTCAAAAAAAAATTCAGAATCATTATGAGGTTGCTAAGGTTTACATGTTAATCAAATGGGACTACAACAATCGATTGTTCGTGTTATCTTACCCTTAATACACTTGAAAATTATCCAAAATGTTTTTTTTTTAACTTGTCTCGGTTATAAATGACGTAAAAAATCTAAGTATTGCGTTATCCATAGGTCTGTAAAGGAATTTTCCCTTAAAAATCTTCTTCTTAGCGGAGAAAAAAAAAAACAAAAACCATTAAGCTTTTTTTTTTTACATAGGTTTAGATTTGACAATGGAAACACCGAAAAATCAGCTGACTTGAAGCCTCTATAGAAAATATCGCAATGACGTCATGCTCCTGAAAGTAGACTGCTCTAGGTGAGCGGCCTATATATAAATGTAAGCAATGTGATTTTTCTCTGTGTACATACAATTGGGTCACAAAAACTTATGAAAATAAGGATCGGTAAATGTTTAAAAAGAAAAATTCACACCACCTAAGTATAATTAATTTTTTTTTTTTTTTTAGTTTTTATCGTTATTTGTATCCTCCCCTTGCTTGTTTCTTCAACCAAATTTTGAGGGGACGAAGCGTCAAAACTTTCACCAAAATGTAAACAGCAAACTCCTTGAAGATAGCAGTTCTAAAACTTTGCGTGAGTGGTGAATTTCTTTTTAATGTCTCAGGTATGAAATATCCATAGGGAGCCAAGAGCCAAGAAAATTTGCACTTCCAGCTGTTTCCGGGAGTTATGTTTATTAAACCGAAGTGTTAGTAACTCTATATCTCAAAGTGTACAGAGGTACATACAAGAAACTCCGTTCTAATTTTGATAACGCAAATATACTCCAATTTTTCATGGCCGTATCATATATTACATGTAAAGGGGTGAAATTAGGAGTTTTCCTATGCTAGTTTGCAACGTTTTTATATCTTTCTTTGCATTTTTTTTTTGCAAAGATTTTTTATTTTTAAAATAATTATTGTATTCTTATTTTCAATGCTCTCTCTCTGTAAAATAAAAAGTACTTCTGCACTTCATATGGGTGAATATACAGTGAAAAATAATTGAAATTGTATGAGAAATATTTAGTGTAGATGATGATGTTACACCTTTTTTATTAGAAAAACTACAAGAAGTGATAATGAGAGTTGACTTCTAACATTCACTTTTCGCGTCATTCCAAGAACACGCTAATTATATCTCATGGTAAAGTGATTAAATTTACGTTCTCAAGCGTATGTATCAAATTAATGGGAAATGTATTTTAAAAATCAATCAGTGTAAGAATAAACAGAATCCATGTGTTGTATCAAATCTATATTGATGTCAGAAAATTGTAGAGTTCTCAAAATTTTGTAATAAACTGTGTTTACAAAAAAGCATTTCGCTTTTTTGGAATATTTAATTACTTAATATTATAATGTGATATAATATGGGTGGCTAAACATTTATGTGAATGGGTTATCCTTTTTAGCTACGAATTGAATACGCAGTGTTTATGTTATTTTTTTTGTGTGATTTTGCATGCTCAATATAAACATTTAAATATTATTTTTATTAACGTTAAATATTGAATTTTATTTATGTTAATTTTTTTAATAAAAACGCACTATTGAGATTCTAATATAGAAAAAATACGTCGCTTTCATATACAAGATATCTAATGTACTGTAGTTAGCATTTTTATTTTATATGACAGATTATATTTTCAAGTTATACTGCATGCAATAAAAATCGATAATACTGCATTTTTAAATGCGTCGTAGTACATAAAAAAGAGGAAAACTTATAAAAAGACATTCCTATAAATTAATTTAGAGAAATATTTTGTAAACATTTCACTGTTTTATTATTCTTTCATAAAAAATAAATTAAAAATATTATATTAAACCAAATTTTTGCTAATTATGAAACCAAATATACACTTAATCAAATTTTTTGTATTCATAGAGAAATCTATCGTTTGGTTTAGTCTTGGCATGGAGGACATGGTTACTGAATCCAGGCCGGATTTACGCAGTAACCAGCTTACAACACAAACGCAAAACTAATCCCTTTGAGTTTAGTATGGAAGCAAAACACTATCCCATCGTTCGCTGGACTAACCAAACAACAATTAATCATAAATTACTTCAAATTAAACCATGAAACAAGATCCTCTCTCCCCCACATCAAGTCAATGTTTTTCCTGCTACACTGTATGCTGGAACCTCTAAAGTCGTTTGTCAGACAATTATTGCTCTAGCATAAGCTATTCTCTCTCTCTCTCTCTCTCTCTCTCTCTCTCTCTCTCTCTCTCTCTCTCTCTCTCTCTCTCTCTCTCTCTCTCTCTCTCTCAAAAACTTGTTTAAAGGGAATCAGTTCATTCTACCCTTAGCTTATTCAAAGTATACATCCAAAGAGACGATATCAAAAGCTTCCAAAGAGCTACAATATATATATATACACACCAGTTTATCCTTCGTGCTTTATAGTTTCAATCAGTACAACAGATTCTTGCTCGTAATTCAAAGCCATACTCTCAGTTCTAACAAATTTCATTGTGTATTTGCATTGTGTTTTGTATTCATTTTCAATGTACATAAAAATACAATTCCTAAATAAAATCCTTGTGATTTACTCATATCTTTTTTCTTTACAATCTAAATAGTGAAGAAGGGGTTACGTATACCTGGTAGTATGATTAAAATATCTCAAACTTTTAGAATAAATATGTAATTGTAACCTAAAATCTATAGAACAATTTCAACAATAGTTAAAATAACTTAAATTTGAATAATTATAATGAATATTTAATATCAATTGTTTTTTAATGAATTGTTTTATTATAATTATATTTCACAAGTCTTTAGTATAACAATTCTGAATTGGAATTGTTGCTTCAAGTACACGGTAGGGGAGGGGAGGGGGGTTCTAGCAGCGAAACTTTGTAATTTTTCCTCTCGAGCGACTCGCCTCATTTCCCGCCTGCCAAGTCCAGAGTGACGGCTCAGTAATGGCTGCCCCCCCCCCTCCCTCATCGCAATGGCCAGTGCCCCCCAACCCCTCTCTGTGACACCGCTCGCGTGGGACTGAGTCTCTCTCTCCAATGTAATACGAATAACCTCAACAAAGAGAAACTCTTATTCAAAAGCCCCAATAATTATGAACTTTCTGCAAATAACAGTTGTTATATTTTTGCTATAGGGAGTTTTGAATACAAAACTGTTGTTGTCAACTTCTTAGTTGAGATATAAATGGAATAATTAATATTGTAGTTACTTATTTAGAATTTCCATCCTTTATAAAAATATAGCATTAGGTTAATTTTCCAATTAATATATTAAATTTTCATTAATTTATTTTTAATTAAGTCAATAAATAATATTACTTAAATTTTAAACGCGCGGACACCATTTTGGTTTGGTATTCTGTTTTATGAGTGCATATTATACTTATGTATAAATGTAATTATTTTGTGTGTATAAATAACCTGACATTGATGACTATGCAATTAATTTTCTTTCAAATTAGCTTATTTTTCACTCCATTTAATTTTAATTGAATTTATTTCAATTTTAGAATCAAATTAGGAAAGTTTAGAATAGTTTTCAAATTTATATGCATGTAATTAAAAATTATGTCTTGCTAAAAATTTGAATATTATTTTGTCATTTGCAATAGTTTTTTTGCTAATTTTAATAAATAATCTTGATTTGAATGGAATCAGTCATACTTATGTCATAATGTTTTTAAGAAAATTGCTTCTATTGATCTTCCCTGTATATAATAAATTAAGATAACATAAAAAACAAAAAAGACATGATATTTCAGAAATTTATATATAAAATTATGTTAAAGTTAGCACATTTAATTTTCAAAATAACTGTTAGGTAGAGTTTGGTTAAATTATAATATTTCAACACTATCTTAAAATAGATCCATACAAATTGTAATGAATAAGGAAAACCTTGCTTGCTAGGAGGAAATCATACGTTACTATCTTTATTAATATTGCAGTGTAATAGAATATATTAAAATAGGTACAATTTAAATGTGAGTAGAAGAAAAAAAGTTGAATGCTCATAAAAGTTTCAACTTTTACAGATGTGTATCTTTCCAGTCTCTGTTTTTTTCAGAAAAGAACTTTCATTTTAAGATGACGGCTTAGGAAAGAGTAAGGGAAAAAAATACACATTTTCATCCATCATATATAACTTTCTTAGAGAATGGCATTTTTTTTGTATTCTTATTTTAATAGAGTGCGTGTTTGCTTTCTTTAAAATTAGGTATTTCTGCGCTCTCTCTTTTTATATATATATATATTACGTCACGCTATTTTTTTTTTATCTTTGATGATTTATTTTTTTCCCTTAATGAATGCATTTTTGTGTATAAAAATTCTGATTTACAAGAAACAAAATAAATTTTTATTACTTGTTGTATATCAGTGTAATATAGTCACAATTACCCATGTAGAACAAATACTAACAGATCAAGTAACGCAATCCAGCGACTCGGTGTTATTAGATTAGAGCACTATCAAGGGGAATTAAGATTTATTATTGCGCGTGGGAGGCTTTGATGATACCGACCAGATGACGTACTTTGCTGGTTCAAACGTTGGATATATATATATATATATATATATATATATATATATATATATATATATATTATGTAGGGGACGAACTAAATCCTTCATCGAATACTCCCCTATCTCTTTATAAACATGTAATCAAAATACCGTCCATTTAGCCTCTATGCTATAAAAATACAATATCGATGGTATATTATAAAATGGACAACATACATTGTATGAAAAAAATTTATTGCAGAAATGAATAGAGGGTACCAAATTATGCTACTCTGAATTTTTTCAGATTTTTTTGAAACCCAGAACTATTTTTAAATAATTATTGAAAGTGCGGCCACGCCCCCTGGAGGCGTCAATAGACGTCCAGTCTCTATCCTTTTTATTAAGAATTCAGGGGTGTCAACTGAAATCACAGGACTTTCAATAATTATTTAAAAATAGTTCCGGGTCTAAAAAAATCTGAAAAAACTCAGAGTAGCATAATTTGGTACCCTCTATTCATTTCTGCAATAAAATTTTTTCATGCAGGTTGTCCATTGGTATATTTTAAATTTAAATATTTAATCTTTTTTTTTTTGCATAGAAAAATAATAACAAATTGAATCTAATATTACAATATCTATATGCTTGATATATAAGAATAATATTACATTTCTGAATGTGAGTAGTTAGTTTATAATAGTAGGTAACACATTTATTTATTTATTTATTTTTATTTTGGAACAACTGGTTGTACATACAACATGGTTCACGTCAGACACTGAAAACAAAACATAAAACATTGCATAATCGATATAAATTTTAACCATTTATAAATACAATAATAACAAATCAATTATTAACAGGTACATTAATCATAACACTTTCACTAATTTTGTTACTAAAATATGATTTCACTGAATAGAACTCTTTTTCAATCAATATTTTTTTTAAACTTTTTTTAAAAACAACGTTACTTTCAATATTTTTGATACTATTTGGCAAGAAATCATAAATTTTTGCAGTTTGATAAAAAGAACTTTTCTCGAACTGAGCAGAGTTATGTCTTTCTGTAGTAACTTTATCTTTGTTTCTTGTATTATACAAATGAGTATCAACATTACATGTGTACAATTCAGGATACTTGCGCTTAAATACACAACAATTTAAAATGTACATTGAAGGTAAAGTTAAAACATTATTCACCCTAAAATGTGAGACACAAGTATCTGTCTTCTTAAAATGAAGAATAGTACGCAAAGCACGTTTTTGCAAGATGAAGAGTCTATTCAAATGAGTGGAATAACTACCAAAAAAAATTAGTCCATAAGCCAAATGAGGATACACATAAGAATAATATACAGTGAATAAAGTTTTTTGAGATACATGATCACGCAATGTATACAAAACAAAATTTGCCCAATTAATTCTTTTACATATTTCATTCACATGAGTTGTCCAGTCTAAAGTTTCATTAATATGGATCCCTAAAAATTTCGCACAAGGTACCCTTTTAATTGGGGTATTCAAAATTTTAATCAAATAAGACTTATCAGGAGGTGACCGGGGAGAATGAAACTGTATAAACACAGTTTTATCCTTATTTAACATAAGTCTATTCTCAGTACAGTAGTCTTGAACATCCTTAACAACTTTATTAGCTAACTGAATCAACTCCTCCTCTGTATCAGCAGAAACAAATGCCGTAGTGTCATCTGCATATTTTTTTACTTCAGCATCTACATGCTCAGGCAGGTCGTTAATCCCAATACCAAAGAGTGTAGTGGAAATTTTACCCCCTTGTGGAACGCCGAGGGTGACGGGCAAAATATCAGATTTGTCACCATTAATTTGAACAAATTGATAGCGCTCTGACATGTAAGAATGAAACAATTTTAAACTCTTTAAATTACATCCTAAATCAGCTAACTTCTTTATTACTATATTTTTATCAATACTATCAAATGCTTTAGCAAAATCAAAAAAAATTGCAAGGCAATATTTTTTGCTATCAATACATTTATATACTAATTTTAACAAAGCAAAAGTAGCAGTTATTGTAGATTTATTTTTAATAAACCCATGTTGACTGTCTGAAATAAGCCCATTATTATATCTATGTTCAGTAATTTGATCATCCAATGATTTTTCAAATAATTTACCGAACACAGAAACTGATGAAATGGAACGATAATTATTAATATCCAGTTTAGAACCTTTTTTCAACAATGGGAAAACTTTTGACATCTTTAACACTTTAGGATATTCACCTTCAGATATAGATTCGTTAATTAAATATGCCAATGGCACTGCTAGTAATGGTCCGCAGTATTTTACTACCTTATATGGAACCTCATCTGGGCCTGCAGTATTTTTATTAGGTAGTGATTTTATATTATTTAGCATTGAATCAAACGAAATGGGGTGAAAAGTAAATGGATGATTTTCAAATTGTGTAAAGTTGTCAAAATCATACGAAACAGAATCAATTAAAAATTCATCATGGACCATAAAATTTACTTTGTTAACAAAAAAATTATTGAAATGGTTACAAATTTCAATAGGTTCAGTTAAAATATCGTTTTCAATCAATAATTCTGTAATTGCTATATTTTTAGGAGGTTTGACATTACAACTCCGGGATATAATTTCCCATGCAGCTTTAATTTTATTTGCTGCCTTATTTATGTGATCCTCATTATCTGTTTTAATAGCTTTACTTATGTTGGATCTGTGTCTAGTTAGTTCATGTTTATATTGTTGATTCAAAGATTTATCAAGTTTAGAGGCCTTATGCAACTCTTTCAAACGAATGCTATCAAGTTCAATTTGAGGATTTTTTAAAATCCATGGTGGTTTACTATTATTGTTAACTTTATTCTTTTTATTTTGCTTTGGAAAAGCTTCATTAAAATGATAATTGAAAATATCAAGAAAAAGCTGCCATTTTGTATTAGAATCAACACTCGAATTTAAAATATCAGACCAATTTTCTTTTAGTAAAATTCTATGAAAATAATCAAGATTATCTTGGCTAAAATGCCTAGTAAAATTACCTTTAGTTTGAATTTTAACAGAATTTATTTCATATAATATTTCTGCAATAGTATACTTATGGTCAGATAAATGTGTTGATTTGGTAGTAGTTACTTGTGAATCAAAATACAAGTCATTAATTATTAAATGATCAATTAATGTGGCACTTGTAGTAGTTTCTCTTGTAGCTACATTATTTAAAACTGATAAATTATAAGAATTTAATAAATCCATATACATATTAAAAATGTTATCTTTTTTAAATAAGTTAATATTAAAGTCCCCTCCCAGTAATATAATATCATTTTTTTTACAACATTTAATTAATTTTTGACAAACATCTTCCAAATTTTGTAAAAATAATTTCATATTTGTGTCATAAATTTTTCCATTATATTTTAATTTAAAATTACTATTGTCAGGTGGACGATATAAAGAAACTATGTATATAGATTGAGAAGTACATAGAGAAAACTTTGCAGCTGCACATTCGAAACAAGATTCTATGGAAGTAACTTTAAATATTTCTGACGTTAGACTCTTTCTTGCAATAATTGCTACACCACCACATATCCGAGTGGAACGACAATAATAGGAAACAATATAATAATTATAATAATAATAATAATTTGAATAAGAATCTTTGTTTATGACAGAATGTCATGCGCAGTTTGATTTATTAACAATGTGACACATTAGATACAACGAATGAAAGATTTCCATCCACTATCAATCAAGAGAGATCATCTCGGCGTGACGTTAGGCAACTTGTAAGGCACTAAAATGGAGCGGGTTGTGTATGAGGTACGGGCAATGGCTTCGTATTTCATATAAATTATTAAAGGAATATATTTTTTATGCTGAACAAATTGACTAATCTGAAGTCACAATGTTAATTTTTGGTCATTGTTCTGTACATACTACCAACATATTATGTGTAATTATATGAATGTAAAAAAAATGTTAAAAAATACAAAGCCGTTGTTTGTAATAAACATACAAAAATATAAATATAGCCACATTTTCTTTTCTTTTTTGTCTGTAAAAATAAAAAAATTAAAAATTTACGTTTGATCCGATTTCAGGTGACATTCTGTTCAGTATCTAAAAAAGCTGTTGAAAATTTCTAATTATAAAACTTCTCACCATCATGTTAAATTGTACTGTTAATTGGAGGTTTAAGCTGATTTTTTTTTTCTTTTTTTCTTTTTTTTTTAGAACGATTTTTGTTTTGGATTGTTGTGTAAGTATTTTGCAACAAATATCAGAACAATGGTAAGACATTGAGATGAATGACAAGTCATTTGGATCACGTCAAATCCAGTCTTGCAAGTGATAAATTTCTTTCCTATATTGTAGACAATCCGAGTTGCCATATCAATATAACTTATTTGTTACAAAAATAAAGAATTCATTAAATCTAGTTGTAAAAATTCACTAAAAATCTTTAAAAATATCTAAACCCCTAATAATATCAATATCCCAATAAACTTTAAAATTTTACGTATTAAATGTATTGTTTTTCAAAATAGGCAGTGCCAAAATTCAAAGCTGATCAGCTGATGTCACCTAGAAATACTTAAATCTTAACATAAAAATTTCATTGATTTTACTTCCTGAATGAAATTAAACATTATATATAAAAAATGAAAAATGTCATTTCTTTGGAAAATAAAAATTATAATATCAGAACATTTAAATTGACTCCTTTAATTAATTATAAATTGTTCAATATTATTTTAATTTTATTCTATAATTTTTATGTTCTATTTCCCTTTATTATTAAAACTCAATTACATAATACTTCTCCATATAATAACAATGACTTGAAGAAATATTATATCACAAAACATTATTATAATTATTTCCTTGTAACTTTGTTTTATTTTAAAAACTTGATATCTTGAGTTGTTACTTAACAATAAGCACGAAACAGTAAACATTACAAGATAAAGAATATAAAGTACATCATGCAATCTCTCATGTTATGTACGTTAAGATTTTGCTGTGAATTTTAACTGACAAGAAACAAGAGTAGAGATTGTAATGTAATAGTCTCTCATACAACAAACCACATCATTCTACACCCATTACCGTTCGTCTTAACTTGAACGTAATCTCCTTAACTCAATTATAAGCTATTCTCTTCCCTCCCTTTATCATATACTAACTATAAATATATAGTATACTGTGCAGCTATTTAACTACAGTATAATTCATATAGAATCTTAAATTGATATTTTAAAATATAAATAATCATGTATATTGGAATTAATATTGATTTTTAAACGTGTTGTAAATAAAACCAATTTTTACAGTACAAAAAAATATGTTTATATAAATATTTTATGTATTTATTGATAATATATCATTTTTTTTTATAAAAATCGATTTTAATTTTTTTCATATATATATCAATATTAGTGGAACGGATTATGTTTTAATCTGATAAAAAGATTATAACAAATGTCAATAAAATTACTTTTTTTTACCAAAAAAAATATATTTTTATGATGATTATTATCACTTCTGTGTCATCCAAACGTGACGGTGTCCATCACGGTAGCAACGTCAATAGTAAGGCAGGCCACAGCTTCTAGTGTGTGATCCAAACCTACCCTTAGGTCATTAACTGGGGTAATAAAATTAAGACAGGCTAACTACAAAGCTTAATGTGCGGAATAATGAGAAGGCGAGAGCGTCGGGAGAGGGGGCGAAATGGTCTTGTTTACAGAAAATAAAGACAAGCACATTCTCAAATGAACGGAAAATTATTCGTATATATAGTGAAATTTTCGCATTTCTTTTTCTATTTAAAAAGAGACATAAAATTTCTTCTTTTTTTTATTCTATATTTTTTTCTTAAGCTAAGAGTGTTGATTTTATTTTACAACCAACAGAAAAAAAAGTATATAGTGTTATTTTATGTGTTACATTCTGGCGCCATTTTTCTCTCTCCCTCTCACATTATTATTTTTTTTCTTTCTTGTTGTCTTGTTATTAGAAAAAAAGTTTTTTATATAAGGAAAATAAATTGAAAAACTTAAATGCATTCAAACACTTAAAACTGCATCTTTAAAATATCATCAAAACTGTTTATCTAAAATTTTAATAATATATATAATTTTTTGCTATAGTATATAAATTTCATAAAAGCACAACGATTACTAAACACAAATTTTTATTATTGTAAAAATGTGTCGTCAACCATATAGATATCAAAGTACACCACAATTCAATTAGGCAATTCAAAAATACAGAATAACAAAACAATTAATTCAAGCATATATAAAACTTTAGCATTAGTTTTAAATGTTTTGTTACGATCAGTCAACAAAAACAATAAAATAATTCAAAATGTAATCCAAACACACGAAACTAAAATATCATTTTATCCAGTATGAAAACATCGTTTGAAATTCAATAAAGGGAAGGGTAATAAAAACCCTCTCGTGTTTATGACAATATTTTTAGAGCTTTTCGTACGTACAAAAAAACACGATGTTGGACAAAAATCGTTTATCTTTCTCTCCATCAGCAAGGAAAAGCAAGCTGACCACCATTTGCTGTTGCCACATAGATGCGAGCAAGTAGTGATGTCTCCTAACAATTGCCTGCCATCAGCCAGCCATGATTGACTCGTAGAATGACCAGTAGGGGTTGACTAAATGACGCAGGATTATCTCCGGATTAAAAGAAAACCTTCTCTTTTTATATAAAAAAAAAGAGGGAAAAAATAAAAAAAAAAAACATAATAAAGAAAGCTAGTTTCATGAACATATAGTTAATCTCTAAATCTTTCTGTCTCGTTCACAATTCAGGATAAAATAAATCTTCAAGAACATAATCTTCACATTTTAAGATTAGGTGTTGTCATGTTGATAAAAAAAATAAGTAAATCTAATTTGTCTTATAAAGCTGATAAGATTTAACTATAAGTCAATGTCAATCTTAGTTTTTTTATACCAATTAACACTACAAGGAGTATAAGAAAACTACGAGTATAAGAAGTTAAGCAAGAAATGTAAAGAGAAACAAAAAAAAAATTTGATGTCAAATTTTCAGCTGTATAGCAAAAACAAGATTTTGACCTTTTCAAAAAGAAATACTAGGAAGATTGAACACTACTTTCTACCCACGTACTGTACATACACCGTCTACAAAGTAAATAATTTTTTTTATTTCTTTTGTACACTCAAATTCTTTTACTTTGATCATATACATTAAGTTTTTAAGTGCCATATATTTTGTTTCAAATAAAACACGTGAAATAACAATTAGTGATCTAAGTGATTACTTAAATGTTGTTTTTGTCCAATTATATTTTTTTGAATGACATCTTGTTTACTAAAATCTTAAAATGTTTAAATGAATTAAATTTCTAATTAAACATTCGTAAAAAAAAATGAAAAACTATTGTTTTATGTTATATATATATATTTTATTATATATATATATATATATATATATATATATATATATATATATATATATATATACTATATGAGTTTTATCATGTATTAAATGCAAAAAAAGTGTAAAAACGTATATATATAGCAAAAGATCTAAAAGGAATAGGTATTGTTGTTTTAGTACTGTAAACATTTAGAAAAAGGGTGAACCAGTGAATCCAAGAGCTATATAGCAAATCTCGTATAGTGTCCGTCGCAGTGTGTCTGATCAGAACTGAGAGAAGAATCGTGGAAGACATTATCGACCGAGAGAGAGAATGAGCATGCAGGGAGAGCGACAATAGTTTCTTCTCACAGTGTGAGCTTCGCTAGATGAATGCTCCCCCTTTCTGTCTGTCCTATATAGTAGTGTCCACCACAGAGGACGACATCGTGATGATATCCTCCTCCTGCTGCTTGCAATCTCACCCTTGTCTCTCTCAGATAATCTCACACACTCTGTAGCACACTTTACATCAACTGCTATACGTGCACTAATTGAAAGTATAGTATGTATATATGAGAAGGGTCGTTTTCTAACATGATGATATCTTATTAGAAGGATTTATTCTATTTTTTTTTTCTTTAAAATTTAACATGATTTTACTTTATATAAAATTATGTTTTTCATATGATAATATATTCATATATTACATATTTCTCTAGTTGTTAGCTTTTTAGTATATTACTGCTTGGTTGGTCAAGCTAAGAGAAACTCTTGTGTATTATGGGAAGGGTCTACCAGCCACCCTTCTCTTTATCCTACACATACATCCAGTTGAGTACATACACTACTACTTCACACGGTTAGTAACTATAGTGGAAAAGCTTACGTTAGGAAACTCTGATTCTACAATTCCAGTTACCCAACCATGTGAGAACATGAACATATACCTCTCCTAACTAAGGAAATTGCTCATTTCATGAATGTAATTTTCATATGAATCTATTCTCTCTATTTGTACAAATAAGCTACTTTCAAATGGTTTCTATACTTTGTTATTAAACTTTAAACATAATAGTTGAAAACTTTAAGGTAAGTTTAACATAATCTGACCACTTAGAAATTATTAATTTAAATTTGAATAACTGAACTTTATACTGAAATTTTATTTTTGCTCTTATAATAGTTAGAATTCTGTTTGTAGTTTATGATACCATATTAATATTTCATTTGACGTTATGTTAATACAACACTTCAGGTTTAACACATCATAACTAACTTGAAAAGAAATTAAATTCTCTTTTAAAATTAAAAGGTTACTGACCTATTTTTTTTTAAATATAAATAATACATAAAAAAAAAAACATGAGACAGCATTCGAGATATCTCGCAAAGCAAGATAACTATGTGATAAAGGTCAATTTTAACGTTAAGTAGATTGTATCTGCCTTTTTTATGTGGTGCTGGCCTCATAATCATTTACATTAAAATATTGTATACTTCACGTTATTTTTAAAGATAAAACACATTTTTTTTAAACATAATTCAGCTTATGATCTCAAATCTAGTTTTTAATTGTAATGAGTTCCGAGGGGGTGTTACACAACTAAAAGTTTATTATTGAAATAGATCATTATAGGCCTCTCCACTTCGGTTTGGCAGGGACTCACAAAATTCTATAAACAATACTAGGTCGTCGGTTCCACGAAGACTTAGAAAGTTGAAGTACAAAAGTCACTTGTGACCAGTACCCTACAACGAGCTCAGTTGAGAGAATGGAAGGGGGAGGGGGGGTAATGCCGAGTCTAAATTTCCTTTTCCCTGTGACGTAACAATTTAATGCCTCGCTTACGCAGATTACTTGTAATGTCATTTTTATAATTGGTAAAAACGCATTTTTTTTTTAATTAAAGTAGATTATGATGTAAAAATCTTTCTCATGTAGTAAGCTTATTTAATACGTTATCTTATTATCATTAGCAAAAACACAAGCGTTAATATAGAGGACTTTATATAGGAGATTTATAGCTTAGTCGGGAGCTACGTGGTAAATGTTGACATCCTTGTTATGAAATTCTGTTCAGTCATGTTCTACGGCTATCTCGCAGCACCGTGCGTAGTTCTCCTAGCTTCGGACATCACTTTAAAATTCACTGATACAGGTCATGATCGTCCTCTACTAAAGTTTTTCACGGTTCCTTCAGTTACTAAATAATGAATTTTTTGTGCGCGAGCAATTCGTACTCATTTTTTTCATAGTTAGGTTCAATAGACAAAAATTAGAGTGAAACCAAGATGGCTGAAAAACAATGTGATGGTGTAAAAATATTATAAACTGCCGTGATTAAAATCCCTTTTGGTTCTCACATTTATATTACAACCCCTTCAACATTTTTTTATTTTGTTTACCTAATTAAAGTTATAAATCAAACAAAAAAAAAACTGACATATAAAATATTGTTTTTGTTGCATTAAATTTTTTTATTAATCTGATAAAGTCTTGTATGTTGTTGGTCAACAAAGGCGTAGTGGCAGCTAGGCGCCTACATTGTTTACAATCCGTAACACTATAATATAGTGCTGCTAACTTTTGTGTGTGTCGCGCGTGCCACCTCTCGCGTATTTCACTTCTAATGACTTGTCCACGTATGCAGTCCCTGCAGTGAGAAATAAGCTTTACTGAAAGGGGACATGAAGGTAGAAGCGTGGGCATTACCAAATACAGTCATATTCATTTTGTATTCTCACCGGAAGTAGCCGGAAGTGTGAAGTATCTGACCTTTCTCAGAGTTGCAATTTCACACTTAGGTCAATACTTCTAATACGAAACCCTCTATAAAGTTTCAAATCTAAATAACAAACAGAACAGCCACAAAATTCACACTTCCGGTGGAAATATCAAATTAATTTAACTATAAATATGCTGGAGATCCTACGATACTCGCCCTTGTTGTTAGAAAAAGAAGAGGAAAAAAAAAAGTTGCACATGTCTTCTACCTGCATGACGACATCACAATGTTTTTTTATATCAAAAGGGGAAAAAAACGGGGAAAAAACAACTTTATATAATATAAAAACTTTTTTCTAAAAGAGAATTTTTTTGTGTCAAATGTTAAACTTAAAGATCAATGCAATGTTTATAGTTGAAATATCTCATAAGATAATAAGTCAATAAATTTTAAGTTATCTTATTATCATTCAAAAACTTAAATAAATATGATACATAATTTAATGAAGAAACACTAATTTCTAATTTGGGATATAAATAATATAAAATAAATATCAAAATTGAAACAAACTTTGGGATATAAATAATATAAAATAAATATCAATATTGAAACAAACTTTTTAATCTAAACCAAATTGAGACTTCTTTCATGCTCTATAAATACATTATAAATTAACTATTAAGGAAAGATGAGACTGTGACAGGGATAAATTTTAACGAAACAGCTACTGTATTCTTTTCATTCATTATTCATTAGTATTTATTATCACATTTCGCATTTTTGTATTCATCATTTTTTAATGCTTTGTAAAAATGACGCAGATTCATTTTGAACATAATTAAATATTAAAAATATGGTTTATAAAAATAGTATATTTTAATATTTTTAATGTCTGTCAATTTATTATACTGCATTTTCATGTAAAATTATTTTAATTTTGTTAAGGTTGTATGTAATTTAACTGCAGTAGTTGTAATTGAGAAAATATTACACCAATAAAATTATTTGATTTATTTATAAAGTATAACAACCTATATTGACGTCATACTCATAATTCCAAGCGGAATATAATTTGTAATTTATGACGAAAACCACGTTTTATTGATCTAGCATACCCAGCTAGTTTGTACATCATATCAAATTTAGTGGTAGCAGGTAGAAAAGTGAAGTGAAAAACAAAAAACATTGCCTCTATGTTACGTTGTTCGTTCAGAACCGAGGTCACAAAACATGTCAACCTTTCTGTCTGCACCAGTTTGTATCCACACTGACTTTGGTGTATAGAAATAATCATCTAATTTTATTACAACTAATATTATATTGTTATACTCATTTGGATAATGTCTACTCTAACCATAATGGTCGCGATTCACGCAACAGTTAGCCAGGTTTCTAACCATGTTTAGCTTAACCACGTTTAACTAGGTGGGTTTAACACCTAAAATAGGTATATTTAGTTAAACGTGGTTAGAAACCTGGCTAACTGCTTCGTGAATCGCGCTCAATAATATTCATATATTTCCGTTGTGTTTGTAAAACTCTCAGTCATTGGTAGCAAGTTTGTAACGAAGGATATCAATGGCCGAAAGGAGACGAAATACCCCCGAGCTGTTCCGAAGAAAACCTAAATAAATATGATTACCAGTGTATGTGACTTTATTTGTGACAATGTGACGATAAACAAGAATGGAAGGTGTCACATATATGTATACCACGTGATTTTATTATCCAATCAAAATACTTCAATTACCGTGACGTCATAGAATTAAATGTTTCTTTTTTAAACTATGTAAATAAACAAAAAAAAAATTAAATAAAAATTCAAATTTTACATAATCTAATACGTCTATATATTATATTAAAGTTTATAATGTTATCATGTAACACAACAAATTAACTTTAAAGTTTTGATAACTATATAAAAGTTTCTCTATAAAACAGCAGATGTTTTTAATTATTATATAATTAAGAGAGTATATATATATATATATATATATATATATATATATATATATTAAATGAGAACATGTTATGAACGATCGTGCTTAGAATTAACAAAACTTATTTACTATTTAAAAAAAAAACTTATGTTGTATATATTAGGTACATATGCTGTTAATAATAATCAGATTACTGTATTGACCATCTAATATATAATAATACATACTATGTACTGTACAATTGTTGTAGCAAAAGCTAACCTTCCTTCTTTTCCTATATACTGCTTAAATTGCACGATTCGAATACTAAACTACAATTGAAGCTTACGGATTTTGTGTATTGAGCGTTTGGCGTTGTGCTGCGCTGGTTGCCTAGCTCGCCAGGTCCCGCCCCGGCCACACTGCAGAGGGACTTGGTTGGTATTCCTCGCGGTGGCAGCCGATCGTTTGTTAGAACGGTGAAGCGATTGAGAGAGGACTGACCGTAAGGCTCAAGAGAGAGGGAGCTTGGCTTCTCCCCAGACAAAATAAATTGGTCTGCATACATGCAGCACTGCATGCAAGAAGAAGTCTCAGTATGCATTTTGAGTAAAATGCAATTCCTTACAAGAATTGATGCATTATATAAATAAAGTGGAAAATCTCTATAAAGTGAATTTTTATTATATATTATAAAGTTATTCAATACACAAACTTCAAACATGTTTAAAATTTTAACCAAGTATAATATAAAGAAGAAAAAAATGTTTATTTAAATTTAAAATTTTCTGGAATTTGTTATACTTAATAAACATTTACAATTTTACAGTAAGGTTTTTGAATTGTTATAATCGGAAATTTCTTGTGGTTTAAGTTATTTGTTTTGGAAATGATTAATATTATGATTTGAAATTGCAAATATTTGAATATTACGAATTTAATTACAGCTTTATTATAATACGTATACAGTACATGAAGAAGGTATACAATTTTAAGTAAAATAATCATAAATACCAATATTGATTTATCAGTATATATTTATTTCAATATTTATATATTAAAATTATGTTAGACAATACATTTATTGCCTGTACCGTTTTGAACTATGTAAATAATATATTCAATCATCTTTAGAGTATTCTCTTAAAAACTTAAAAAATGTTTAAAAAAGTTACTTTTTTTTTCCATTTTTTCACTCTAAATTTTTGTTTTTTCTTTCCATTTCATACATTTTATTCTAGAACAGAAACTAAAGTGTTAAAAGAATTTTAATGTTTTTAGTCTACCCTAAGCTTGAAAATTTTCTCTTGCTTCATTCCACCCAGGGCGAATTATTTCAAATTACGTAATATAAGTGTGGCAGTTAGCAAGTGCAACTGGGGTAGTATCATCCTATCATTAGCGTTGAAACATAGGGAATGAATTTAATATAATAATTGCATGCAAGTCGTCGAGCATGTGCAATTAAGATACAAATTCATTTTATGATTTTTTTAAAAAATAAAAACTTGCTTTTCGTAAATTATTTTTCATTTATTAAACAATATTATTTAATAAGACAAAATAATTAGAATGAGTCTATCTAAATTCATCATTATTATTATTATATTAAAATTATTATTTGTTACTATTAACTTATTATCATCATAAACTATCAATATTAATTAATCTTAAATATTTTGAGGTTTAAATTGAATTATTGATTATAAAATAATTAATATAATTGAGAAGACTGAGTAAAATTTAGTCTTGAATCACGACGACAACATTGTCGTTTTCTTGAACCACTTTGTAGAAGGGAGGAGATAGCAGACGCGTACACTGCACACATCACTGAACAACCCCTCATCCAATTACCGCCGCAAACGGCTTCCATACGCCCAACTCACGCAACGCCTTGTAGTATAGTAAGATGCCTTAAAACACACCCTTTATACCTTCCTATATACGCTCTACTTGTGTCTAACCAAGCTCAAGTAAGCAAGACTTTTAACCTATAGGTTGAGATTTACTTAACCCTTTTTTACTTTATAAATATATTACAATGTTAATTAAACATTATTATTATTTTTTAAATTAAATTTTACTTAGTTAAAATTTGTTTATTAAGTCATGATTTTATAAAAATTCTAAAAATGTTTTTATTTTCAATTTATTTAATTTAAAATATCTTGAGAGGGGGATTTTATACTCCTGGAGGTTATGCAACTTTTTCAGCGTTGTTTGCATCAAGCAGCAGGAAATGTATTATTATACTCTACTTTCTCAACATAATAAGAACTTCCTTAAGCTATAATGTAATACAAAAATAATTTAAAATAAATATAGAACAACATTCGTTTGAAATTTATAAGTCTATATAAAAATATAGTTATTATAATAAAGTACTATATTTTTACTTGGTATAATTATTATAAAGAAAAGTGCAAATAAAATGAATCTTCATTTCAACTAAAAATTAATTTACATAATTAAATCGTTTTTTTGCTTTTATAAAGAAGTATTTTTAATTAATGTTAATTGTAATGTTATGATAATTTCTCTCCGTGTTTAAATGTTGAAAATTGCGTAATCAAATAAACGATGCCACATGACTGAAATATTATTTCCTTGATGTTGATAAGTTCTTCTGGTATTCTGTAAAATGAGAGGTGGAGTCGTTCGCACAAACACATTAAAATGTAAACTCAGAGCTGAGTTAAAAACACGAGCGAGGTGCAAGAACTGCGCCAACTCTAGCGTATAATAATTTTTAAATGAATAAAATTATAGTTAAAAGAACCATATCTAGTTGTTTTAAATCAACCAAATGTTTATTTTTTTAATACAACAAAAAAAACAGGATATAAAATTTAATTATAATATTAAATTAAAATATATTTTAAATGGTTTGATTAATTAAATTAAAATTAAATTCTTCTTTGGATAAGAATATTAACACACACAAAAATTAAGATTATAAAAAAATAACAAAGTTATTTTCACAATAAGAAACATGGTACACAAATTTAATTAAATTTCAACACTCACCATAAGCTTTGTGACACAGGATAAGTCCAAGGATTCCAAAAACAAAGAACATTTGAGATGCGGGTTGAGTATTTCGGGTTAAGACAGCCATTATTATTATGATGAGAGTTAACGTAATTTCATTTCAACACTATGAATATTTCTTCTCCTTTCTCGTTCCAGTTTTTTTTTTATTTTTTTACTAATGCAGTTCACCACGATATAGATTTATATTTTAAATAACTTCTAATATATATGTATATTTTTTAAACTTTGTATATTATAATATTTTCTTGTTGGTCCCACAATAAAATTACCACAACTATAACACCGAGCTAAATAGATATATACTTTTTAAATATATTACTAAACGATGATAAATAGAGAAAAACTTTGTTACTTATTTTTTTTTAATAATTTGAATGAAATATAATGAAAAGAGAAATTTTTAAAAAAGTATTGTTGTCACTGATTTATTTGGGGCGGGATATTACCCACCCCTGACAATGACAGGTGTGATAATGAGTGTTAAAAGATGCTGTTGCTTGATATTTCCGCAGGTGCATTCCGTCCACCTTAACACCACTAATAACAGCACCAGAATTACCACTTTTTTTCAACACTAATAAGTTCAGGTGAGTTCCATCTTGTCTGTTGTAATTTAATTTTTTTTTTTTAATCCGTAAGTCTCGAGGCTTAGTTTGTAGACGTGTCCACCTCTTCTTGAAAGTGAGCGAATAGTAGCGACGACCGCCTTACAAACTGGTGGCGCCTTAGCCCGTCCTCGTGCTTTCAAGCGCCGCAGAACAGTGAGGAGAGAAAGAGGCGCCGGCACAACGCGCTCGCGATCGACGCGACCTCTATCAGCCAATGCGCGTGCTTCTCTCATATCATTCTATCTCTCTGTTTCTTTCAATGTTATAATATACATAACTACTATAATATTCATGTATATATTGTAGTGATGCTACTACTACCTCGTTGTAATAATACTTTGCAAGCAATATTTTTACTCCTTTATCATTCATTATCTTCATTATTTTTATATATATTTTTTTAAATATATTATAACATTATTTTACAAAAATCAAGTGAAAAGATTTGCCATTATTATTCTTTGCAGTAAGTGATTCAAAATTAGGATGAAATGAAGACCTTATTATAAAAAGATGACGAAATAAGCATGGAGAGTATCAATACTATGTAAACCGATCTCTACTTTTACTTCCCCAAAATAAGGATGAAATTACTCTAATTTGTTTGTCAATAGGATTTGAAAGGAGTAAAATAAATTTCATGTGAGTGCTTTCTTTTAAAGAGAAAAATATACTTGCATGTATTTGATTTACTGAATAGGACTCTGTTTTATTATGAACATGCCATAGAATGAAGGTTATAATATGAATGAAAACATAATTAAAAGGAGGAAAGTTGGTATGAAAATTTTTCAACTTTTATGGCTGCATTTACCAATAAAAAAGTTATATGCCTGAGTATAAGTTATAAAACAAATTATTATATATTAAATTAATAAATTTATAGAGTAATAAAAAAAAATCAGGGACTTAATTAACAATATTTTATTACATACATTTTTAAGTTCCAAATTAAACTTCTTTTATTTTTTTTTCGACAAAATTGATATTTACTTTTGAAGATTCTTTAACAAATTAAAAAATGGAAGAAGGCTAATTTTATCTATATTTTATATATATATATATATATATATATATATATATATATATATATATATATAATTAGACACAAAATGATGCGTCATCGGTACCCCTTTCATTTATTTAATACAGACTACTGTTTAGGTAGTCTTTTTACAACGGATACAATACTTTCTTGCTATTATTGCATTGTAACATATTAAGTATCAAGTTCTTATTAAATCAGTAAGTTTATACTTGTTGTTTAAAATGATGATGCTTTGAACATCAGTATTGTAATAATTCGTCTTGATTGTACTTTAAATGGTAACATTTCCTTAGAGCTCGGTTAACACAACATTGAGAAGAGCTTTGTTTGAATCTGTATTTGAAGCAATTTGCAAACTAAACTACACGTTGCTGTGAAGGAATAGTCTTTCCAGCCAGTCATGCATATCACAAGCGGTGGCGACGGAGGGTTGAGGAGGGGGGCTCTTGCTTGTTGACTCGCGGGATCAAGATGGCGAGCCCCGTCTGCTTGCTTGCTTGCCTGGTGTTTATTTATCCCAATGTTTTTGTTCCAAGTGACTTAGCATGAAGGAAGGAGGCACAACATTACTTCACTTTGTTATATCAACTCTCCCTATTCTCCAATGACACAAGAGCTATATCTTAAGATGCCTCTAACAGACTTTGATATTATATGAATGTATTGTATTTTATACATTCAGGTTTTTACACAAAATTAATGATACTGTCCGTTTCATATTGGTTATAATTATTATCATATTAAATAAGTTTTTGATTGAACTAATATTAATACAATAATTCACATGCACAACCTATATGCATGAGAATTTGTAAATTGCAAATTTTCCCTCAATTTTGAGGCATCTAAGACAGGTTTCAAAAAAATCTTTTAAACAAAGTCCTCTATTCCAAACATGCAATAAAAATATTAAATTCATGCAGGTTTCATTGATAGCCATACAAAGGTTGTTTCAATTAATTCAATTTTTCAAATATATGTTATTATGATTTAAGTATAATTTATTTATTTTTAAAAATTGAATGTAAATATAATCCAAAATATTTTAATATTGCATGCTATATATAGCATCCGCATTAAATGGATAACTTTAATGTGCTCAGAAATATTCAACTTCTGTGAAAATAATTAATATTACAAAATTAATATGACTATAATTAATTTTATAACAACAAATTTGTGTTTGGATTACAATGGTGTATTTTTATTATTATTTGGAATAATCAATGCATGCTTTAAAACATAGACACAATAATAATATTGCAAATATAATTACTCCACAATAGCGTAACAATTGAGGGTGATTTACAAATTTACACACAATGGAAACAATCACAATCATGCTTGTGGGCTGCTTGTGAATAAATCTATTTCGATTATTATAACATGCCTATATACAGTACATATATATATATATATATATATATATATATATATATATATATATATATATATATATATATATATTATATGGTGATTATGTAAAATTCAATAAATGGTATCAATGAAAAAAAAAATATGTGACCAGCTTTATTTGATTTAAAGGGAGTTGTTACATAATAATAAATAAAACAGAATCGTATGTTTATTTTTATATCCTTTTTAAATTAATAATAAACATTGCATGACGTAAAACGTGCAAAACAAATGATGAGTAAAAAAAAAAAAAAAAAAAATCTTTACCATCATTGATCAGTTTTCATTGATAATTATTTATTTCAAAATATACAGGAATTTTGAGTATTTTTATTTCTGTTCTTTTAAAAAAAAATGTTTCAATTACGGTGTATTTAATATGATTAGACCCTGGAGGGATATTTCAAAGCTAATATGTTAATAAAATATAATATAAATTTTGAAGTGATAAGGTGTAATTTTTTGTGCATTTTGAAGTATTTAAAGCAGTAATTAAAATCATTTTCACTTCAATAGATTCCAATGAAGTAAATATCATATAATATATACACTCATAAAAAAACTCAAGTGAGTGTATCATGGTGTATTTGGCATGTCTGTGTTTTTTGTTTCCATGGAGCTCGAGGCGACCACCTTGCAAATCAACAAACACATTCAACGTTTTTATCGTTTGTAGTTATGAGCATGAAGCAAAGCGAGCACGAATGCCATTCATTACGCAGACACCCTCGTCCGCTGCTACTAGTATATAAAACGTACAAACTGCTAACTGGTCTTTTACATCGTATGTAATCAAGGCAGACACTCCTTCATAAAATTCAAGAGCTCCCTTTAAAAAAAGAAAAAATAAAGTAAAATGAAAAAATAAAAAATCACGCATGCATTATCGAGGATTAAACAAATAATATAGTGAAGGCGAAGAAACTTATGGGGGTCTTTCTTACGATTAGTGTGATATTTAAAACTTGGGCACTATACAGGAGAATATGTTTTTAATATTTGTTTAAAGATTGATATCAGGTATTCGGAATCGGAGAATATATTTCTGTGAGAAGGAATCAAATGAATAAATTTTTAAAAAATCAATTATATTCTAAAACTTAATTGCTTATCGATTGAGCAAACTCAAGAGGACGATTTTACTCACAATAACTCCCATTTCAGGACTCCCAACAACTCCCATTTTATGTTTCCATCCATAAGGCTCCATTTCAAACTTCAACCACATTTTTTACAAAATTGAAAGACGCGAGATCCAATAATAAAAAAAAAATAACATGACACTTGTAATATTGATGGTAAATTTCCTCTGCAATCTCACTAAAATCAAAGGGACAAGTTCTGCCATGAGGACTCAATCAACTAAGATTGATCCTTAAGAAACCTGTCCAAAAATTTTACAAATTTGACTCTTCCCTCCGCTACGTTGCGCTACAAACGACAATCTTACTATTAATGTTTATGTTTTTAACAGTTCTACTAAGAGACATTACAGAACAGGCTTCAATCAATATGCAATGGGAAGAAAATTGATTATTGCACTTTGTTTTCAATTAAAAAGTGATTTTTTTTTTTAAATTAAAAGGTTTTATAATTTAGCATTTACATGTGTTGAATGATATAGCAAAATGTTTCATTGTTTCATAAAAATTAAAAAAAAAACGTTTAAAAAATTAAAAATGTCTTTTTTTAAATTTTATATACTTGGAAAAACAGGTCATGTAAAAAGTTCATGTTAAATATAATTGCATCATTTCGTATTAATTAAAATCAACAATTTGCATTATTATACGTAATGTATTGAATTATAAAATTAAAACTCTGTGTCTATTTTTATAACGAATAAAAAGCTTTTTATGCGTTAATTAAAACATAAATCCAATAGTAACATTATATATAGCGTTGTGAATATAGTGCATACTGATTTATAAAAGGTTTAATAATGCAATCACAACAAAGCGTGGTTGCAACAATAAAAAAATAATAATATGCATGAGAAAGCTGGTGGTGGCAACAATAAATATCAGTAGGTGGCATCACCAGATTTAATATACGGTAGAAACTGCATCATGAGTAGAAAATCGCGAGAGTTCATTTTATATAACACTGTGTGCATGTGTTCATTAAAGCGTATACAATGTTAAAAAAAAAAAAGTAAAGTAAAACGTGACACAGAATAGTCAGTAAATTAATCACAATGCTATCATATTAAATTTATTTAAATTATATATAGAGAGGTGTAAAGTTAAATAAATATTTATGTTATATTTCCATGTAATAAAGTTTGTGAGGTGAAAAAATAGGTGAAGAGAGAGAGAGAGAGAGAGAGAGAGAGAGAGAGAGAGAGAGAGAGAGAGAGAGAGAGAGTAAAATGGTATACATTATAACAAATATGAATATTAATATAAACATTTTAATGTTTTTACTCATAATATAAATATTTTAGTAAATTATCTCATCATTTTGTATAATATATTCACTTCGGTCAACACATAATATATTAAAAAAAAATAAAAATTATGTGAATAAATATTATTAACAGAATATAAAGAGAGCATTGACCTACTCACTTTGCTGGCAAGAATAAAATGTTTAAGGCAACTCTAATATGTTTACTCTGGCAGACAACTCTGCAGGCTAATGTTTACTCGTGCTGAAGCTTTGTACGTTGATTATCTTTGTACTGCAACTCAGTGTGCACATTATACACTGTGGATAATCATCATACGAAGCTAACTTTTTTTTATCATGGTAAACATTGCTGAAATGACATAAAATTATGAATTATTCATTTTAATTGACAATATTAATACCGGCTCCTAGGAATTGGTCCGAAGAGGAATTGGTCCGAAAAGGAATTGGTCCGAAAAAGAGGCGGTGCCAACGAGGAGTGGGGGGTTCTTAAAAACGTGTCAGATAAAATTGGCAACGCTGCAAACGATTCGGACCAATTCCGCTTTCGGACCATTTCCTCTAAATATGATTTATGTTTAATTTTGGTAGCATTACAAAGTGTAATCAGTAATCATTTTAAAAATGCAGTTAACTACTAAAAGTGCATTTATTGCAAATTGCAGACACTAACTTTATTTAAAAAAAAAAAAAAACAGACAGCCAAAAGAAGGCGAAGAATTGGTCCGAAAGGGGAATTGGTCCGAAAGCTTTAATATATCAATTAAGAGGAATTGGTCCGAAAGCTTTATGATATCAATAAAGAGGAATTGGTCCGAAAACTTTATAATGTCAATTAAGAGGAATTGGTCCGAAAGCTTTATAATATCAAGAAAGAAGAATTGGTCCGAAAGCTTTATAATATCAATAAAGAGGAATTGGTCCGAAAACTTTATAATGTCAATTAAGAGGAATTGGTCCGAAAGCTTTATTACATCAATATAGGAGGAATTGGTCCGAAAGCTTTATATTGTCAATTAAGAGGAATTGGTCCGAAAGCTTTATAATATCAAGAAAGAAGAATTGGTCCGAAAGCTTTATAATGTCAATTAAGAGGAATTGGTCCGAAAGCTTTATTATATCAATTAAGAGGAATTGGTCCGAAAGCTTTATAATATCAATAAAGAGGAATTGGTCCGAAAGCTTTATAATGTCAATTAAGAGGAATTGGTCCTAAAGCTATATAATGTCAATTAAGAGGAATTGGTCCGAAAACTTTATAATATCAATAAAGAGGAATTGGTCCGAAAGCTTTATAATGTCAATTAAGAGGAATTGGTCCGAAAGCTTTATAATGTCAATATAGAGGAATTGGTCCGAATGGGGAATTCGTCCGAAAGCTTTATTATATCAGTAAAGGGGAATCTGTCCTAAAATTTAATTTCATAAGTAGAGAGGAAACTGTCCGAAATGGGAATTCGTCTGAAATCTTTACTATATATATATATATATATATCAATAAAGAGGAATCTGCCATATATTTTAATTTTAAATTGGGGGTGTGGGGGAGGCCACTGCAGGCTCGTTTGTTTTTGTTTGAAACCCCATGATTAAAAAAAAGATAATGATCTAGTACAAAACTGCAAAACTGTGTATATATTATTTCTTCACGTACTAATTTTTTAATTTTTTCAATATGTACGTATGAGGTGATTTGACTTCGTTTCAATTTTTTAATATTTTACTAAGAAGAATAAGTTGTTATCTTTTAATTGTGCAGTTGCATAAAAAATTATTGAAGCTTTAAAAAAATCATTTTAAATACATTTTTAGCCAATAAGACAAGATGTAATAGTCTATCAAATGACAACATGCTTTAATTGAATAATTAAATATTTCCAATGTGCTTTTTGACCTTTTTCTGTCATCAGTACGTATATTTTTTTTTAAAAATAATTACATATTTTTATATTCATAATAATTATATTGATTAAGGATTTCCCTAAAAATTACAATGATGGATGCTAATTTGTTATATAATTAATACCACAGAATCTTGTTATTTGTGTAGCTGAATTTTAATAATTTGAATAATATTTACAAAAATATCACTGTATCCAAAAATTACATAGATATCATGACTGAAGTGATTTTTTAGCAATTTTGAATTCCACCCTTATTCCATATTATTAATTTTTTATCATAAAATATTGTCATAAAATTTCATTTTATATTTTAGTTTGTGATATAATAAACCTTTCGGACCAATTCCTCTATATTGATATAATAAACCTTTCGGACCAATTCCTCTTAATTGACATTATAAAGTTTTCGGACCAATTCCTCTATATTGATATAATAAACCTTTCGGACCAATTCCTCTTAATTGACATTATAAAGTTTTCGGACCAATTCCTCTATATTGATATAATAAACCTTTCGGACCAATTCCTCTTAATTGACATTATAAAGTTTTCGGACCAATTCCTCTATATTGATATAATAAACCTTTCGGACCAATTCCTCTTAATTGACATTATAAAGTTTTCGGACCAATTCCTCTTTATTGATATTATAAAGCTTTCGGACCAATTCTTCTTTCTTGATATTATAAAGCTTTCGGACCAATTCCTCTTAATTGACATTATAAAGTTTTCGGACCAATTCCTCTTTATTGATATTATAAAGCTTTCGGACCAATTCTTCTTTCTTGATATTATAAAGCTTTCGGACCAATTCCTCTTAATTGACATTATAAAGTTTTCGGACCAATTCCTCTTTATTGATATTATAAAGCTTTCGGACCAATTCCTCTTAATTGACATTATAAAGTTTTCGGACCAATTCCTCTATTTTGGCATTATAAAGCTTTCGGACCAATTCCTCTATATTGATATAATAAACCTTTCGGACCAATTCCTCTATATTGATATAATAAACCTTTCGGCCCAATTCCTCTTAATTGACAATACAAAGCTTTCGGACCAATTCCTCTATATTGATGTAATAAAGCTTTCGGACCAATTCCTCTTAATTGACATTACAAAGTTTTCGGACCAATTCCTCTTTATTGATATTATAAAGCTTTCGGACCAATTATTCTTTCTTGATATTATAAAGCTTTCGGACCAATTCCTCTTAATTGACATTATAAAGTTTTCGGACCAATTCCTCTTTATTGATATCATAAAGCTTTCGGACCAATTCCTCTTAATTGATATATTAAAGCTTTCGGACCAATTCCCCTTTCGGACCAATTCTTCGCCTTCTTTTGGCCGTATTTTTTTTTTAAATAAAGTTAGTGTCTGCAATTTGCAATAAATGCACTTTTAGTAGTTAACTGCATTTTTAAAATGATTACTGATTACATTTTGTAATGCTACCAAAATTAAAAAAAATCATATTTAGAGGAAATGGTCCGAAAGCGGAATTGGTCCGAATCGTTTGCAGCGTTGCCACTTTTATCTGACACGTTTTTAAGAACCCCCCACTCCTCGTTGGCACCGCCTCTTTTTCGGACCAATTCCTTTTCGGACCAATTCCTCTTCGGACCAATTCTCTGGGGCCATTAATACCATGCAAGAGTTTTAAAGACAATGTAGTGTATAATGAATTCAATACTTTTTATAGTAAATATGTACGGTTAGTGTTAATTATTAATAAGAATTTTATAAAGTTAAAGTATAAAAATGAATAAAAATTAAAATAAATTAAAATCCAATATTTCTAAGATATTTGTAGAGTATTATAAAAATTGAAACCTCAAGAAATTCAGTTTTCGATCTACTATAATATTATTATACAAACACGCTTATAAATATATAACTAACTGTCTGTCGTTTTGAATTTTTAACAAATCAACAACAATCAGACAGGCCAGAGAGAGGACGTATAATTTGAGAAAGACATAAACGTTAGTGACGACGAAAAGAAGAAATAAATTGTTTTGGAAGAAAACTGTTAACTATAACATGCATTACATGAATCATTTTAGAAAATGTAAATGAACAATTAAACTATATTATACTATATACATTGACACAAAAAGATTTGTGTCAATATTTTAATGTAGTGTGCAATAAAATAGAATAGAAAAATAATCATTAAAATTAAAACAATAATACTTAATTTTAATCATTAAAATTATCAGTGAATTTTTTTACACCAAAAACACTTAAAAATAAAATGTAAAAAAGGGAATGTATCCATATCGATCTTGCTCGTGTTTAAATTTACAGCTCCTGTGATACAGCAAGAACTTGAGGATTTAAAGTTTAAAGGTAAAAAAGTTACATGTATATAATGTTAAACATGATAAACTTAGGACACGAATAAATTAAATGTGTATTTATAAACTCTACATTAACACATTGATTTTGTAATATAGCTTGATAGCTTATGCTTAAAAACTATGGTTAGTGTTATTTCAGATATTTTTGAAATGTCTTTGAATCAAAGTCTTCTGCTCGTTGTTAGTATAAAACAAAGTATTGTTGTGTAGTAATGTCTGTCGCGTGAAAGGAAAAACATGGGACAGTTGTTGATTTACATGTTAACTTATGAAAAATGACCGTTAATTATGAAGTTGACACCGTTGCCTAGCGCCAACAATGCCATTACGTTCTCTGCTCTGGTGGCAAAATTAGGCACTACGTCGTCCCATGTTTAACAATGAAAAAGGCTTCATGCGACAGACATTATAAACAATGGTTTGTTACAACCTTTGTGCTAGTAGAAGACATTGCTTTGAATAAAAATAATGAATAGTAATTTTACATTGAATTAATGAAATATTATTAATTAATTGGTCTATATGCTAAAATTTAACATATCTAATTAGATCTTGGAAAATATTATTATGAATTACTTGCAGTTACAACTGTTACAAGGATATTGTAAATCCCTGTTTGGTCAAATTTTAAATGTTCATAACTAATTATAAAATAATGAAATTGAACATCATGTTTTAAAAATGTATAAGATATAGGAGATTATAATATTGTTCTTCCTCTCTTTTATTTTTTATGGAAATAAAAACAAAATCATTTTCATTATATGCAATTAATATGCATTATTCCTTTGACTTAAAAAGATTTTGCAATATATATGCTTGCAATGTCAGATTAAAATAAAATTAACGCAAAAGTAAACTTAATTAAGTGTTCAGTTCAGGTTATTCTGCCTCAATGTAACAGCAAATTTATTACCTTTGTTCTTTCAGCAAACACATAACTTGAAAGACTTCTAAATAGATACAATATCATCAAAGTTTTAACAGTAGATCTAAAAATAACTCTAATCATTTCGAAATATAACAATACAAAAATACATCCATTAATACATACAAAAATTCAACTTATATTGTAGTTTTTGCTTGGTAAATATTTGATATGGTCAAGTCTATAGTTAAGTATATGTGATGTCTCTAGTCATAAACGTTTAAGCCACCATGGCCTCTGGTGATTCCTGAAGGCCTCCTTGTGTCGTCTCGGTGGTTTGCGGGATAGTCGAGCGAGGGCGCCTCCTCCGGACTGTCTCTGAATTAATGATGAGGAGCTAGAGGCGGCGCCACCGACTTTCTCGTGATAGCTCGTTAGTGAGAGCTCTCCGGGACCCAAGTCAAGCAGCGGACTCCACTAAAACTTTCATACTGTTTTGTTATACGCCTTAACTACCTTTCTCTCCACAGTTCCCTTCTTCTTTTTTTTTTTACATAAACTTTTTTGTTCTTTATTTTTTTTAACATTTTATGAGATAATTTAAAGAGTTTTTTTATATATAAAAATTTACATCAAAGTTACAAAAAAAAAGACTATTTTTCTTCACAGTTGTCTAAACATTTTCTTATATGTTCTTTTTTTGACAGATGTTTTTTTTTTAAATATATTTGTGTACAAAAAAGTTATTTTTTTCGTATAATATGAAAACGATTTTTTTTTTTTTTTTTTTTTCCTTCTTTCTTACATTATGTCCAAAAGAACCTTTTTAGTTTCCGGCTGTTGAAACGCGTCCTAGGGTTTATTTAAGTCTTTGTACTGAATGTTTTCAGTGTGAGGTTTTTTGAGAGCTTCTTGCTTATATACTACTTCAGTCTACCAGCTAGTCTTGTCGAGTTATAGGCTGAGATTGCCACCACGGTTGCCCGTCATATTACACGGTAGTGTATATATATATATATATATATATATATATATATATATATATATCTAGCGTCCACCCGGTGCTTGCTTGCTATACCGGCCGGCCGGGTCAGCCCATATGTATACAACATATACATATACCGGCATCCACAAGCGCTTGAAAATCAATACGTTGTGGCTTTGGCCCATCCTCCATCGCCACACCGCGTCCTACTCCTCTTCGTTTAAATATTAGGTCACAACGAGTCATAACATGTAGATTACACCCGCGCACCATGATAATAATATTATTATTACGAAGCCTGTTCATTAAATACTGTCAATACTCCAAGGACAAATTCATTATAATATATATATATATATAATATCTGTTTTACATAGTGATGTTGAAAACGTAGAGTATAATAAAATTATAATACTTGCTTTATGCATAATAATATTAATCATATTATGGCTAAAAGATGACCTAGAAATTATAATACCTAAATTTTAATTATATTAAGTTAGAATAATTACTATAGTTTAAATGTTGTATACTCAGTATTTTGTAATGGGAAGCTGTTGTGATGACGTCATGCAACCTTTGTCCTACCATTTACTTATAAGAAAAGACTGGGTGCACGTAAGATCCTATACGGAGCAATTTTTCGATCGCAAATTGTTAATTCTTAAAGGGGGTGTGACTTTTCAAAATTAAAAATTCACCAAAAAATCATCTTTCCAAAAATGTAAATTTCACTTTCCTCCGACTCCCCGTTCCTTCCATACCGCCCGGTCAAAAGTCTACTATGACGTCACATTACTTAAGGTCGCGCGCAAGAAAGCAAGCAAGCAAGTGGCGTCGAGCGCTAAAATCCACGTTTTCGCGTCTTTAAGCCCGCCTAGCAGCCGACAGCAAAGAGATAAAAATTATCCGCCACGGGATAATTTTATCTAAAGAACATTCTGCGTTTGTATCCGCTTTCGGCATTTTTTCATTTTAATTAGGAAATTAAATATCACGATGCAAACTCAAATTTTTTACAGATTTCTTTTGTCAACTGACTTCAAACACATAAAATATTTTATCAAGCATCTAATAACTTTATTGTAGACACACGTATTGGATTGACATATTATATATGTACAGTACATACGATTTATATTATGTATATGGTATTTCAACAGTATTTTAATTACCTATGATTTTAGCCGCAGCCTTACATTATATAATTATAAAATCACGGCAAACACGCAACTAAAACTGTTATTATTTTGTCATGATCGCTATTTATTTACTTTCTTCGACATTTGTATTTAAGTTATATAATTATGCAGCATATATAGTGAATATTCGATATTACCATTATTAATTATTATTACAATATACTTTAAATTCTTATATTTAGTCTAACATACATATAAGGCATTATATCTTTTATTGCACTCATTATACGCTTGCTATATTATGCATATACGGAAATTTATAAATAATTATGTGATTCAATTAACTAAAGGTGCAGTGATAACAATCTGAGAGATAACGTGGAGGAGGCGAAGTTACTGAATGCTGATGCAAAACAAATTTTTACAAAACTGAACTGAAAAAATCTCCCTACATTCTTGCTCCCTTATGTGTGCGGCCGGAACTGTCCGCTGACACTGAAAGCCAGAGTAAGCCCACGTGTCTATAAAGAAACAAAGCTTTGCAATTATAAATAATTATATACTTTTGCCTCAAAATCAAATTAAAAATTTGTTCATTATTTGTATTTATAATAATATGTAAAATCTAAAATCATTGAACCGATTGAACGTACAGTACTATACTATATATTATATATTTATATAGTCTACGACTAAATAACAGTTAACATTATATTATAGTAATACTATACAAATACTATATTATATAATGTTAATTGTTATTTAGACGAAATATAATATAGTATAGTACTGTACGTTCAATCGGTTCAATGATCTTAGATTTTACATATTATTATAAATACAAATAATGAACAAATTTTTAAATTGATTTTGAGGCAAAAATATATAATTATTCATAATTGCATAATTGCAAAGTTTTGTTTCTTTATAGACACGTGGGCTTACTCTGGCTTTCAGTGTCAGAGGACAGTTCCGGCCGCACACATAAGGGAGCAAGAATGTAGGGAAATTTTTTCAGTTCAGTGTTGTGAAAATTTGTTTCGCATCAGCATTCAATACCGTCGCCTCCAAGTACTTGGAGTTGCACGTTGTCTCTGAGATTGTTATCACTGCACTTTTAGTTAATTAAATCACATAATTTTTTTATAAATTTCCGTATATGCATAATAGCAAGCGTAATGAGTTCAAGAAAATATATAAAGCCTTATATGTTTGAACCAACTTGCAGCGCAGATGATCCCCGTCGATTGAATCGCGGTAAATATTCTGGTGCCCGAGTCTGCTCTGCTGTGCTAGAATTACGCTGGAATCCCGTACTAGAATTAAATTACAGAAACCCTAATATTATTAGTATTCTTACTTTGAGCTCTGAATATAAATAAAGCTTTTATGTTATATTATTTTAACTCAAAGGGAAACAAAGTTTCCATCTATACATTTGGACCGGGAACACCTTTATATATTATATATAAATACATATATATATATTACAATGACACTGACTATTAACAACAAGAATTAAAAGCAGAACTGGTGTGATAAATTATGCATGGGGCAGCCTCTAAGTTGAAGATGAATTATAATTATTAATAATTATTCCGTGATTATTATAAAAAATATAAGAATTTAAAGTATATTGTATTAATAATTAATAATGGTAATATCGAATATTCACTATATATGCTGCATAATTATATAACTTAAATACAAATGTCGAAGAAAGTAAATAAATAGCGATCATGCACAAAATAATAACAGTTTTAGTTGCGTGTTTGCCGTGATTTTATAATTATATAATGTAAGGCTGCGGCTAAAATCATAGGTAATTAAAATACTGTTGAAATACCATATACATAATATAAATCGTATGTACTGTACATATATAATATGTCAATCCAATACGTGTGTCTACAATAAAGTTATTAGATGCTTGATAAAATATTTTATGTGTTTGAAGTCAGTTGACAAAAGAAATCTGTAAAAAATTTGAGTTTGCATCGTGATATTTAATTTCCTAATTAAAATGAAAAAATGCCGAAAGCGGATACAAACGCAGAATGTTCTTTAGATAAAATTATCCCGTGGCGGATAATTTTTATCTCTTTGCTGTCGGCTGCTAAGCGGGCTTAAAGACGCGAAAACGTGGATTTTAGCGCTCGACGCCACTTGCTTGCTTTCTTTCTTGCGCGCGACCTTAAGTAATGTGACGTCATAGTAGACTTTTGACCGGGCGGTATGGAAGGAACGGGGAGTCGGAGGAAAGTGAAATTTACATTTTTGGAAAGATGATTTCTTGGTCAATTTTTAATTTTGAAAAGTCACACCCCCTTTAACACAAGTTCTGTTTCCGAATTTAAAATCACGTATTGTCACTAACCTTTTACATTTGCCACTATTAAAATATTATTTGCAACCCCAGCTCCAGTTAGAATATGGCGACCAAATCGGCAGGTCACAGCTTCCCATTATAAAATAAATTACTTCACAGTTGAAAAATGAGTTTCAGAATTACAAATTTAATATTATTTATATATGTATATTTATATGACATAATCAAGCAGCATTAATATAAGTTCTATCCTACTATATGGTATTTAGTTGACACATTATTCATATTATTAATATACTAATAATGATATTTACCTTGCATGTTATACGTCACGTTATGTAGATACATAAATTACTTTTACGGGCAATGACTGCTTGGTCCTTAGACCCGAAGTCAATACATCAATCAATTCAATCAATCTACATAAATTACTTGATATGTTTACTACCTGACAACTTGGTACTCGACGGAAATATTTGCGTTTCACTCGTTATGTAATAATATACTTACTAACTCAATTTACCCAATTAATTGAAGCCACTATAATATAGTGGGTTCTGGTTTCACAACTATGGTAATTGAGCAATCCTAACATTTAAAAAAATGTATCCACAATGGATTTTTAACGATACAATGACATTATTATCCACATTTTTTCATACAAATAAAAATATATGTGACAAAATATATGTTAATTTTTTTTTTTTTTTAAATACAACACTCTAGGTTACAGTTTTTTATTGTTGATTTGTGATTTTATTAACAGCAGCCTTATTTCATTTAATGTATTTTAAAAGGTGAAAAAGAAAGAAATTTATAAATTGTAAAGATAAATAAAGATAATTCCTATTTTTTAAAAGCCACTTTTTGACAATGAAGCTCAGGCTTTGAAATTCATAAGTGAAATTTTGAAATTATGAAGAAAAAATAATAATAATAATTAAAAAAAAATATAGTATTCATTTTCTATTTATACATTAGGCTGGCAATTTAAACACATTAATTATTTTACGAGTAAGAGAGCATAAATCCATTCAATCACATCTTGTATCAATTTTACTATTTTTAATTACTTTGTGCAATTCACAAAGCAGTTAGCCAGGTTATTAACCGCGTTTAGCGTAATCACGTTTAACTATATCTGTTTTATGTGTTAAACCACCTATAGTTAAACGTGAATAAGCTAAATATGGTCAGCAACCCGGCTAACTGCTTCGTGAATAGAGCCCAATATTGTTTAGTAATAAACTAAATTTTCTGTTAGATTTGTTTATTAAAACATGTTTACATGTTTAAAGCTTTGGCTGGACAATAATGTATATTGTTTAAATGAATAAAAAAAAAAAAATCTACTGCATTCTACACCGTTAAAGTTTTACGAACATATGTTTGGACCATTCAAATTGCAATACAGTTAACATAATATAATATATTTTATATATTAGTTAGCAATTAACGTACTGAATCATTTCTCGGTACAAAGAACGCGTCACCGCAGGCTACACTGGCCGTCATATTCGGTTTTCATCGTTCTTTCTCGGGAGATCTTCGGTCCATGTTCCGCCAGTGAGGTTCTTCGTTATTCGTTACAAACTATCTACCAACGACTGAGGGCATTATGACGTCAGACGGAAAGTTGAAATCGCCTTGAAGTTATGTTAATTGCTCTGCTTGTGAGCTTCAATAGTTGCATACTTTACAGGCTTTAAAATTTTCTTTTTTTTTGCTATCTTCTCTTCATGCAATCTTTTTTGTAGTTCATTATTTTTGCTTAAGTATTACGTCAGTCAAAGTTAACGTAAAATTGAAAAACATAAAAATTTAAACTGACAAAACATGCATTTATATATGTTGATAAAAAGTAAACACTAATATTGTACTGTTATATATTTTGTTAATAATCAAATTATATACATGCTAATGGTATCAAGCCAAATTGAAAGAGTAATAATAAAATATTGGATACAAATGAAAAACACTGCCTGCTCCCCTCGATATATTTTTGACAATTAGCACTTTAACTCATTTATGTGTTATCGATAATCAAATAATTCAATTAACCAAATTTAAAAACAATGTAGTAGAAATGCATTAACAATTACAGATTTAATAAATACATTTAATATTTAATATGGGGTTATATGATTAAAATATATTCACTGGCTACTTCAAAATACGAATGAAATCACATGCAATGTTTCTATTGAAATTTGAGCTCTTTGACTTTAATTTTTCGACTATTTTGTATGAATATATTTTAATAAACATATAATGCATTTCTGTCTACTCTTTCACCCCATATTCAATATTAAATGTATTTATTAAATCTGTAATTGTTACTGACATGTATTTTTACTACATTGTTTTTAAAATTGTTAATTAAATTATTTGATTATCGATAACACATAAATGAGTTAAAGTGCTAATTGTCAAAAATATGTCGAGGGGAGCAGGCAGTGTTTTTCATTTGTATTCAATATTTTATTATTACTCTTTCAATTTGGCTTGATACCATAAATATGTATATCATTTGATTATATATAACAAATTGAATAGCAGTGAATATTATAGCCATTTTTTACTTAGCTTTTTACCAACTTTTGCAATAATGTTTTGTTATTAAATTGAACAATTGGATATTTTTAACCATGAAAAATAAACGTGTAATATTTCGTGACAGATGAACATTTGATATATTTATTTATTTGTTGTTTTTTTTTTTTGTTTTTGTTTTTTTTTCATTTTATTATTATTTTTTTTTTCATGGAATCAATTCAGGAGTCGAAAACAAAAATGGAATGGCTAGTTTGTAAAAAAAAAAAACAACAACTTCCTAAAATTTTAAATGTGTATGATTTTGTTTCTTTTATTTATTTATTTATTTATTTATTTATTTATTTATTTATTTATTTATTTATTTATTTATTTATTTATTTATTTATTTATTTATTTACTTACTTACTTACTTACTTACTTACTTACTTATTTATTTATTTATTTATTTATTTATTTATTTATTTATTTATTTATTTATTTATTTATTTATTTATTTATTTATTTATTTCACCCAATACATTTAGACAAAACAAAGGTTAAAACTGGGTGAGGATAACGTACAAAGCGTAAAAACACTATATCACATAAGTGGTTATAGTTATCCTATTACAGCTCTAGCAACATAGGCATATACTAAAAAAGTTTAGACTTTCCTAATTTCATCTACATTATTAATATAAAACTAATTTAGTTTTAATATATAACAAAATACATATTATAATGCATGTAATTTTCCATAATATATAAAATTTAATTCATAGGGAGTTTTTCATGCAACTATAAATAATAATTTATCATTATTACACACGATATATAATCAAATGATTCATTTGTTTATTGTACAAAAAGTATTAACCATTGTATACCATTCACAGTTTGATGTGCGTATGAAAAAATATGAATACATTTAATATGTATAGTATACCATGCAGTTATAAAATTCACAATGAAAACTAAACATACGATCCTTTGTATATACCTTACTTTTAGCAACTATATTAATATTGAACCACATTGTATATTTTATATTATTATTTACAGGCAATCAACAATATGAGAGTTTGTGTAAATATAAAATATCTCTATTATATTCAAAGCAAATAATTTGAAATGAGAACCTTTAGTAAATAATATTGATTAAATAAATATTGACCCAAATACACTCATGGTTAGATACTAAATATAAACTTTCACAATAGCAAATTTCATTCTAAAATTAACAATTTTCTTAGTAATTTAAACAGATTTTTAACATCAATTGAAGTATTTTTAATATTTTTCAACATTTGAAATTTGATAAAAAGCCAAGCAACTTAATTTCCGGTAGATATAATTAATTTCTAGGACTGTATCATGCAAATGGCTCAGTTGATCAAATCTTGATCAAACAAAATTTCATCAAAGGAATGTTTTACTGCAATTTACTAGTTTCCTTTTGCAATGTATATTTTAATGTATTTAAGTAAGTAGCTATATCAATATATTTAACCTTAATCCTAACTTGTACTATATATTTTATACATAAGATTAATGTATATTTTCTAATAAAAATAATTTCTATAGAAAGTCAAGTACATTTTGACCTTCCTCTCTTGATCTATATCCTAGTTTAATAAGAATCTTGGCTTATGTTACCGTTAAGCTTCATAATAGTAATAAAAAAATCAAAGTAATTTACATAAACTTTTTACCAAAGATTATTTATAGCAAAAGTAAATGCCAATTCTTTTTTTTTCTATTATAAAAAATGGAAAAATATGTAAATTATTATACTGTAATAATTTTTTTACTCCATCAAATATATTATAACGTGAACTTATAAAATATTTGTTTTAATTCAGCTTCCATAAAGTAAAAATGCTTAAACTAGTTAATACTAAGTTATTGCCTCTAAACTCTAAATTTTAGCAAATATGAAACAGAAAAAGGTATGTATAATTAAAAAATATTTTTATAAAAATTCAGTTTTTAATTGCCTCTAATTACAAATATTAATAATAACATTAATACCATATATACAGCATATAATGTACATATAAATAAAATGACCCAATGAATATTTATTTTTTTACAGTACCTAACATTCACGCAAAATAATGCTCTCCCCCTATGATTAAAATTAAGTTAATTGACAATGGTCTTGTGCATAAATATAATTATTCACGTTTATAAAAAATTACAAAAAGTTAAAATAAGTATACCAGGGTTGTTTAAATACCGCCAATTAAATATTTGCGTAAAGTTACGCAAAAAATTAACATGTATTTCCTATGCGAAAGTCTTGCGTAACTTTACGCGAATTTTTAATTGACGGTATTTGAACAAGGACTTTAGTCATCTTGTTAAAAAATTCTTCCCAATAATTTTTATTGTTAAAGCTATTTTACTATTAACTTGCTGAACCTTGCTAGTCTCCGCTTCTCGTATACGACCAGCTCCTCACTTATCAAAGCTACCAACATATGCAGATTTTTTTTATTCATGCAAGTATTGTCCAATAGCAACGTTAGCTAAATTATTACAGCGCTGTATCATCTTTCTATTCCGCAACACCAGCAAAATGTGCAGCTATGTCGATAAACTGGGATTTTCCAATGCAAGCATTTTGTTGTTTTTTATTCCCACACGATACAGTAACAGATTTACTATCACATATATACATGTAGAACTAAATGCATGTCGGCACTACAAGAGTGTAAACAAATACTTTGTTTATTTTAATGTAATTATTTTTAGTTCAAATATTTTTATTAAATTTCATGTTGTTTCTCTTATTTAATAACTTTAATATACAAGATTTTTTGTAATTGTACTTCCGATAGTAAATTTATTATATATTTTCACACGTAATAAAAATTGGAAAAAAAAAAGTTAATTTCTTTCGGTAAACTTTAGAAAATAGAATCCAAAAATTTATTTGATTGGATATTGATAATACGAGTCACAGCTTATATTTTCAAGGCATTAAACAAAATCAATATCAGGCCGAAGTTATTACAGTTTTGAAAGTTTAACGCAAAATGTGAATTTGTATAATGTGCGAGGATGATGTTTCTCATCTCTCACTATGAACCTCAAGGCTGTGTAAGTGTAAGACAAGTACTCCGAAGTACGTACACTGTAAAAAAAGGTACATTCAATGATGGAAAACCTGCATAATTTTTTTACTGCATTTTTGGATATAGGATCTCGAGTTATGAATTGCAAATATCGCCTGCCAACTGTTATATTATGTAACATTCGGGAAATATATTAAATAAATAAAAATAGGTTTGTTCGTAAATACACATTTAGAAATAATAAATTATTATTGACGATCCTTGTCTACAGAAGGTTCGTCAATAATAATCGATTATTTCTGATTGTGTATTTTACGAACATGTTCTCTCTTTTTTTTACCCTGAAATGGAGGGAAAAGATGCTGTACGTCATAGTCATGTAACGTCTTTTCCTATGCTTGTGTGTTAAATATTTGCATGACTATGACGTCACAGCATTTTGCAGTACAATTTAATTAAGTTATAGGGCTCAAAAATTTTGACAAAATTAACAATGCATATAAATCGAGGTCTTCTTTCCAAGTATGCAACAACAAAATTCATGCAGGTTGTCCATTCTTCTTAAAAAACATGAAATGAGTTTTAAAATTACTGAAACGTTTTATAAAAAGGAACAAATTAATAGAGTATTTGAAAATAAACTATTTAATTTGTTATTAAGTTGAAAATATTTGAAATACATATTGATATTCACAGTGTATGAAAACTCCTCGAGAGTTAAGATTTCAATATGTATATAATGACGCCAAACAAAGTAATGTTTTCCACTTTGAAACTTTATACAACATGACAATCACATGCTTGGGGGAGCTAAATATAATCTTGTGTTTTAATATAACAAAGTATATATGTTTCACTTCACTGAATGTAAAATGTAGTACTTTGCACTATGCTTATATGAGCTTAGAATGGATTTGTTCTAATGAAACCCTAATTATTTTATTATGAATTATGATATTACGTTTTATGCTGATAATTCTATAAATTGACCGTAAAGAACATGAATACAATATTATTAAGTCCTGTATTAATTTGGACTTGAAAATATTATTTGATTATTATCTAAAATAACACGTTAAAAATTTATGCTCGCATATTAAATGTGAATAGTGATTATACTGATTATTATAAGACAAATCTAAAGCGTCTAAATGATTAAATGTATAGATACATTATTTTCAATTAAGATAACTTTAAATTACTTATATATTAGTATTAAAAAATTCGACAAAATTATATATTCAAAATTTCATCAGAAAATAGTTTATGTCTATTTTATTCACGCTACAATCAAACGACAACCTCAGGTTCGGATTGGCCATAAGGCAGGGTTAGGGATCCTTGACTGGCCTCTCAATTTTATAACAAAGAGAACATACAAAAAGTGACCTCAGGCCCCCTTCCAGGTGGTCCCTGCTGCCTGTAATGCCCAAATGGCCCTGACTGAATGGCCCCTAGCTTCACAGTCCGAGCGAGCCTGGACAACCGTACAGCTTCAAATGTGCATTCGATTTCTTTTAGACTTAAGAACAAAAACTTTTGTACCTCTATGTTGTATTATGTACACGAAGAAATAAATAAACAAATTTATTAGTTGAATTACAAGTACATTTAAATTTAAAATTTATGCATAATATGTACAGAAATATATATAAACATACAAAAAACAGCATTTTATACTAAAATCAAAATTGTCAAAACCCCATGGCATAAAAATTACGAAAAAAAAATCAATTACGCACACATCCTTTAATTACATGTGGCTTCATACTTTAAAGTAGCTATTTAATTATTTAAATTTAACTAAAATATAGATCAAATAAATTTAAATTTATGATCTATGAAAGAAGAAAAAAAAACTATATACTATTTATTCATGAAATATATTTAAATTAGTTCTAAACTTTGATGAGGAAGAAAAAAATATATATATAAGATGAACGCGACAGTAGGAGGCTAGGTTGTTAAAGAGAGAGATGGTTGCAACAAGCGACCACGTCCCCCCCCCCCCCCCCGCCCTCTTCTCCATCCCGTGCATTCATAGCCCATGGCCCTGATTGCTTTGATAGTGTTGTGACTTGGCTCTAATTTAACCATGCCTCGGTGAACTTTTAAAACTTAGAGAACCTAGAACCGTTGGCACTAGCTGTTTTATTCATAACTTTGCACATAATAATGTAGGTTCTACTTTATGGACATCCATGCAGAGTCGTTACGTTACCATAATACAATATAGCTAAATATATATGAATATTTTATTTATAATTATTATTCTCTCAAGTGTAACATTGATAAATATCATTATAAAAAAATAATATTTCATAATTTTTTATAATTTTAAAATACCCACATAATATATTATATAATTCAATATTTTTTATACTTTTTATTTACTAATGCTTATAAATTTTTTTTTTAAATCCCTGATGTGTAATCATTAATATAACATATAATATAAATATACATATATAACCTATATAATATTTAGTAAAAAAAATTATATACATATATATTCATCAGTCATCATCAGCAGGTTTTGAATGTATATTTTATTCCCGACGCTATATAGCTAATGGCTGTTGGGTTTGTTGGTAGCAATGGTGGTTATAGAGGATCCACCACTACACTTGGCCCAAGGGTAGCATCGTCGCATTTATCACCACTCCTCCATGTATGCATGTTATGTTGGCAGCCACCACCACGCAACTCCCTCCTTCACGTCCCATCACTCACCAGTCTCTCAGAGAAGGATCTCCGTATAGCTTGCAAGCTATACCCCACAACGGCTGCTGTAAGCCCTACAAGCACACATATCATTACACCAAACTCATCATATTTATACCAGACTGTCGCTGTATTGCAAAATTTTTAACCAATATTAATGGTATATAAAATTTAAACAGAAAAGTTGTATAATATATAAATAAATAATGATGTAAAAAATTTAATATAATATATATATTATATATTTTTTTACGTTTTTAATGTGATATAATATATTTTTTTCATAATATTTTTTCATTATTAAATAAGCAAAACGCAACAAAAATCATAATATATTATATCGTACAGTTTAATAAAAAATAATAACTTCGGGGTTTCATTAATTTAGAATGTTTGTTTCAGGTTTATTAGTTAATTAAAAAGAAATACATTTTACTTTCATAATTTTTATAGCGCTCATTTTTAATACAAAAATAATGAATGTTAATAAGACATGCATAAATTAAAATTTTTACTTCCTTCAAGACACTGAATTTCCCCTATAATTCTTAAACATAAAATTAAATTGTTGTCGTATTAATAACTCCTTATAAGTAAGCAGCAGAAAGCGGGTGGCTGCTCGCTGCAAAGCCCCGGTGAGTAGGAGGGTCGTGGCGGTGAGCGCTGAAGGGTCTGGGCGTGAGTCTGCATACCCGGAGCCGCCATCGGTGCAGATCTTGGTGGTAGTATAGGAATTTGGTATCGGTGGTACAACTCGATTGACCTGTGATGAGATTCTCACAGTTTCCTGGTGTTAAATTTTTTGTTTATTTAAAAAAAAAAGTAAGTGCACAAGCACTATAAGTTATAAGAGTATGGGAGCATGGAAAATTTACTGTTCGCTATGTATATTCTTCCATATATGAGGAAAGGTGAATTTTTGGAAGAAATTGTTTTATATTGAACAATTATTTTTTTGTATGAAGTCTTAATTGATGGGGGTGGTTCGGTCTAGATTCCTTGTTATTGAAATTAAATACATTATCGATTAATTAATATTTCTTTGATTAATAAAATCCTCAATTTGACCTACAACATAGTCAATACAAGATCAGTACCATTCTTGTAATGGTTATAGGATTTTAGTACAGTGATTAAAGGTGTCCTTTCATGGAACGATGTAGAACGCTGTGAGAAAGGCATACTGACCTCAACTTCGTATGGCAACCATCTTGGCGATAAAATCGCTCCCCGCAGCACGAGACGTGATTTTTTCTCACCAAGATGGCTGCCATACGATATTGAGGCAAGTGCGCTTTTCAAACGCCACTAAGCCTCGCTTCACATCGCACCAAATCCACCTTAAGATATGAAAAAACGTCTGTAGGACTTGGTAGGTCACTAAAGGAATTCGATATTGCTTTACCTTACAGATTTTAAGGTGAGGTTTTACACAAAGCAAAAAAACAAACGTATATAACTCATGCTAGGCGTTTAGTTTACGAAAATGATCTTGGTCTTTTGAAGAAGATGAATAATATGTCTAAAAATAATAACAGTACATAAATTTAGCAGAAAAAATTGTTTGTATATATTTTTTTACTCATTAAATATATCTTAAACAAAAAACAACAACAAAAGAGCTCTTTTGTGATTTTTTTATTTCATTTCATTTCTTAAATTTTCCATTTATTTATATACATTTTTTTATCACTCCTTTTTTTTTTTTTTGTACAAAAATAACTGCTTTGCTGCATTATCCGCTTAGGAAAAACGACGCTTTCATCCAAAAGTAAAGCTCTTTATCATTTACAGACAAAATCTTTCTAGTGTAAAAAAGGATTTTGTTCGTTATAAAATTACTTTGAACATAAATGTCAAGCTAGGTGGTCGCACTAAGTGGCCGCCATGTCGCTCACCTGCAGCCGGGCGCTCCCACGGGCGGCGCTGCTGTTGATCAGATCAATCACAGCAAGCATTGCACTCAAATTAATTTGCTACATTGTAATTCCTATCATAAAATTAGCAAGTAATTAAATTTAAGGATCTCATCGGTGGTTTTAACAATAAATTATTTATTTTCACAGTTCTTGTTTTAAAATTTAACCTTTTAATTAAATATTTGTAATAAGTTTAAATTTATTTTACATTTTAATATTTAAATACTCAAAAAGCGAACTGACTGAAATAGTTGATTTTAACTCATCAAAATAATTTGTTAAATTTGCATGATTTGTTTAACAACTATTTGCGGGATGAAGTTGTTTGATTTATTTTTAAGAATGTTTCATTAATAATGCCGTATTCACAATGCAGCGTCAAATTATCTAGACGCACGTCAAAAGCGTCTGATTGGTTAAAATTTGACCGTCATCTTTTTTTTTTTTTATATGTATTTTGCAAGCTTCTAAAAAAAGATGCGCGTCTAGGTAATTTGACGCTGCATTGTGAATACGACTTTTTAGACAAAAAATTCTCACGTTCCTCACCAGATCAAACTGAAGGCCAGTAAGACTCAACATAAAACTGTCAGCCTCATTTCTTCAGTGATGGAGTATCGATTTCAAAATTTGTTATTGCATAAATCGATAGTAGAGGATGCAAAATTATTTTACTCTGATTCTTTTCAGATTTTTTAAAAGTTCGGAAGTATTGCTAAAAAGTTTTGCCGCAGTCGGGTTCGAACTCACGTCCCTTTTAGATCTTTTAGGATAGGTTTATTAAAGAAAAGACACCTCTCTCCGTACTTTCAATTATATTTTAATAATAGTTTCCGGGCTCTAACAAATCTGTAAAAAAAAATCAGAATAGCATAGTTTTGCACTCTCTATCCATTTCTGTAATAAAAGTTGAACATTCTTAATTGTGGATATGCAACGAGTTTTTCACGCACGCACAGACACGCGGGTGAATACAAATTCGCAGCATGTCTATGAGGGATAAACTTAATTGCATTAACGAATTTAGCATGTATTTGGTTGCATACTCCGAGGATATTGAGAAGCTGAATTAATTCTTACTGTATTATTGTCGTTGTAAGAGAACAAATATATTATAATTTATAATACTTCAATTAATAATACAAAGCAAGAAAACACGTGCGTTTTTATTAAAATTAGATTTTGAATGATGTATTCCACTATTTCGCAGTATCGATGGTACCAAAGGTTAAATTCTGATTCAGTTAAAATTATTTTCATAATGAATACTTTTGTTTGAAAAGCAACTTAACGACTGTACTGTACTACTGTTTATATTTTAGTTATATATTATTTATTTTTTCAATAAATTATTTTCACTGTATTGTGTATTCTATATTAAAATGAAAGCTTGTTGTGTATTCAATATTAGTAATATTTTTCCAGTATGTTTTTTAACAAGATCATATTTTCACCCTTTTTTATATTTTATAGGCATAAACAAGATTGATTTGATTCTATGGATATTTTTATGTCTCACTCGACATTATGTGTCGTATTTTTTATACGTACAATAAAAGCTTTTAAACTGAAATTGATAAAATAATACAATATTATTCGAGTTTACAAAATAAAAAAGCATTGCTACAGTATCTAATTATTTACGTGTATTTTTTTTTCTTTGTGTTACTGTTAGTAATATAGTTGCAAGGGTGTGCCAGAAATGGTCAGGTCTGCCTAAATAATATACGTATATATGATACATAGACATAGTAGCATAATATATTATTATCAATCCTTTTAGCTATATAGCCAGAGAGCAATTTTATTTGGTCCTCTATGATATAAAATATAAACCATGAAGAAAATAAAATATTGAGTTTTAACTGCTTCTTTTTTAACAACGGAAATCCTGAATTTATTTTTTACCATTTTTTTGTATGACAAAAAATTAGGCTAACTGTATTGAGGCGTAAAAGATTGATGAAAAGATTGGATGTATTAGAGCAATTTTAAATGGAGGCGTGCGAGGGTTTCCGGCGGACATGATTTCGTCGTTTCCAGCTGATTGGTTGCGGGTGCCGTCACGCTGTCCTAGCGCCCTCTGGTGGCGCTCGCTGTGACGTATGCTTCCATGCAGAATTGGCGCAACCGGGCAAGCGTGACCACTGGAGCAAGGGCAGCAGAAATGCAGCAGTTCAAGCGACTCTTTACAATGCTAGCTACTGTCGAATTAAATAAAAATTATATAAACGTTAGGGGACGATTTCGATTTATTTCATATTAAAGCTTGAAAATTTTCAGCTCGTATGTATTTCACACCTCACTGGAACGGAAATAGTCCAGAAATATTGCACTTCTGGTTACCCTGATAAAAATTTTAATTTAATAGAAGTATAGTGTCATCGATTGTATAAGTTCGCCCTTTTAAAAAATATATCGACATTTTTTTTAATATTTTATTACAAAATATGATCACATTGTTGCTTATTGATTTTTAGATGGATAATATTTATTATTGAATTTATTGAATCAAAATTATTATCAATAAAAATAATTACATGAAAATCAATTAGTAAAGTTGGATTTGATGGCATAATCATAAAGAAAGTATCAAATGGATACTGTATGGTATTTATAGAAGACATTAATAAAGAATATGGAATCGAAATTACGATTAATTTTTTTTCAAGTTTTTTTTTTTTTTTTTCAGTTTTACCACTTTCAATTCATTTGTCCTATTATACATGTAGTCTTGGATGAATCTCAGTAGATTGATATCTCGCAATCGTAGCGCCTGAATGCAACAAGACTTGCAGGCGACTTAAAACTCACCATCAATAGGTGGCATACAAATTTTGAAGCGAATCTGTCTTATCAGTTTTGTGAAAACTGAGGTAGAAGTTTAACATTGGCCTTATGGACGAAAACCGGAAATGGAGCTGTTGTAAGAAAACTGCAAGACTAAATTTGCTCAAACCATAAGCGATTAAGTTTTAGAACATTCGCTCAAACCATAAGCGATTCAGTTTTAGAACATTCTCGATTTTTTAAAATTTATTTCATTCGATTCGTTTGCAGGGAAATATTCTTTGACTCAAGCAGTAACCGAGATTATTCGTTAATTCTTTATGAAGAAAAGTCTCCTCCTAATATCAAGAATCATCAATTGCTTTATTTAAAGAGATGATTAAAAAAAGTATTAATTAATGTATTTTTCACTAATTTTGTGATTTATTTTGGTATTAACACAACGGTAGTAATGCATGTGGAAGCGAGCAAATCACTGGAAGTCAGTTCCTATTGTTAAAAGCCGAGTGACAGCGAACGTGGAGATAATGAAATTGCTAGTGTCGTCAGGACGAATCTTGCAGGACGACGGAAACAGGTGGTTTGAATAATGGCGTCCTCCGTCAAGTGAGAGAGTCCACTTGCATTTGTATCAGCACACCAATGCAATTTAAATAATACAAAAGTATGTAGTAAACAGAACAATAGAGAAACGTGTTCTTTGTATTTCAAACAAATTGATTTTCAATAATGTCAAATACATGTATATTTTTTGTTTACGCACTTGTGTATTTCTTTATTATATATATTAACCTACGAAATATCAATACTTATAATATTAAAGGTAAAATAATAATACTTTTTTTTTATTCAAATTACAATTTTTTTAATTAAATAGTAATAATATACTGTATTTAGGATTATAAGTAAATGATAATAAATCACCAATATTAAGGCTGCTGCGTGGATTATTTTAGCTTTGTAATTTTCTTCTGTGGTTGCCAATTATATTTTTGTTCATGACAAAAAGTTTGTTTATCATAATTATACATGAAAATTTTTGTATGAAAATTTGGTAAACAATAACAAATTGCCAAATTACACAAACAGCATGAATAATTAATATATGATATTTGAGTTGCAAAAGTAGATCATGTTATTGATTTGATTAAATTCCTTTATTTTTTCCCCATAAATGTTATTTAGTCTATTGTTCTGTGAACATGAATGTTATTAAATTTGTTACACTCAATAATTTAAAATCAAATATATACATAAATATTTAGAAACATATAGTTGCTATTTTAATATACCTGTATATTATGTGTAGGTGAAATTTTGGTGGTATTAATAATATATAAATTTCAAACATTGCAAAAACTATATATATATATATATATATATATATATATATATATATATATATATATATATATATATATATATATATATTTATAATAGTTTATATTAAATTTTACTCTTTTATATATATACAGTATATAATAAATTAATTCTGAAAATCAAGTAAAACAAGCAACATAAGCTTTAAAATAAACTTTGCTTTCTTTTCCTCTCTTTATTAAATATAATAAATATTATGTATATATAAAACGATGTTGATGATGATGGTTTTAGTTAGTTTGTTAACTTAAAACGTGACTATGTTAAGAGAGAGAGAGAGAGAGAGAGAGAGAGAGAGAGAGAGAGAGAGAGAGAGAGAGAGAGAGAGAGAGAGAGAGAGAGAGAGAGAGAGAGAGAGAAATTGGATAGAGAAATATAATATAATGTATGTTATTACATAGATATGTATATGGCATGCATACATGCAATGCATAAATTTGTATAATAATATATATGAGTTGTGTTGGTATTATCATTATAACAAAGTCTAGTTTAGGGCTCGCTATTGTTGTCATCATCGCTGCTCTCTCTCTCTCTCTCTCTCTCTCTCTCTCTCTCTCTCTCTCTCTTCTCTCTCTCTCCCACTCACTCACTACACATGTAAAGATATGAGTAACAGTACTACAGTACACGGACAAAAAATTTAGCCAACGGTTAGTAAGATTTTACTAACAAAAGGCGGGTCGAATCTCACTAAGACAGTAGCTGTGTAAAAACTTAATATTTGAGTTTGCTAAATTTTGTATACTGAAAAGTAGCTAATATTTACTAACTTTTGCAGTAAAATATTACACTATTGATGATGTAGAAGTTAAAAACGTGTTGCGTAGTAAAGTTTTACGGCATGTTGGTAAAATAGAAGGTCAGTAACTTGGTAAAATTTAACTGGCAGTGCTAGTAAAATTGTTCTTCCTTTTACTGCAGGATTTTACTAACTAAATGTTGGTAATTTTTTGCATACCTTAGGCTTTTAAATTTTACATACTTTTGATTGTTACTAAATATCTACCGCCTATATGCAAAGATGAGGTCAAACTTTAAGTCCGGATTAACTTTGTTGATTTCGATTGATGCAACAATAAAAATCAACAAAGTAATCCGGACTTAAAGTTTGACCTCATCTTTGCAAATCAGTGTTAGAAATTTAGTAACAAATAAGTATGTAAAATTTAAAACCGAATCTTTGCGCAAAAAATTATTTTCACTTAAAAGAGCTAAATATTTTAAAAATAATTTTTTTTTTATTACTACTATACTTATTGTCATGTATTGATCACATGATCACACACATAATTCACAAGAAATTTGTATTAAAAATAAGTATTTGATATCATACTTTAAAATAATCATCGAGTGCTAATAAGTTAATTAAAATTACAAATTATTAAGGACGGGAACACTTTTTTATAATTACAAAAAAAAATTTGAGAAATTAAGTTAATGCATTTATTGGATGATGAATACTCAGATTTACAAAAAAATGAAGTTTGAATTAAAATCACTTTAAAATGTTAAATAATAAAATTATATGTAATCCATGTAAGTCTTTTGAAACAAAACGATGACTGTCGTATCTCCAGTACAGTACCCACAGTGTAGAGAAGAATGTCCCCGCGAGGGTACCGTACGAGGGTCAGTCGTGGGTCGTGGATGCCGTGGGGGTCAATCAGTGGGCGAGGGTCGGTTACTGATGTTCGTGGACGCCGACGACGCCGTGGATAGTTCGTTGTAAGGTGATAGTGCGATCTAGGTCTGCGGTTCGCAACAAAAAATACTCATCCCACATCGCGATGTCACACCAAACTGCGCATCGTTGTCCTGCAAACATGATAATAATTAGACTCGGTACAATTAATGCAATGAACGTTACATTATCCAACAATAATTTTGATATGGTACACTGTACTTTTGTATTCCAATTTTGTAGTCCTTTCGTACTATGACGTGCGTTTACAAGTTACAATTACGTTCACATAACGCTGTTTAATACGGATCCGTACACAACGGATATTGTGTGATATAGTGCATGTTATTCTTATGAGGCGTCGTCAACGGATATTTATTAAACACCGTCATGTGAACGTAGTAGTGAATTTTGCAATATCTAAACTTGCAATACATATCTCCTGTGACAAATTAAAGTAACTAAACAGAAATAACAAAGAAATTCTACAAAAATTGTAATGATCGACTGTATGTACATTGCATACTTCTAAAACACAAGAAAAATCAACAAAATATCATATTTGCTTACCTTATAATATAATCAGCCTGATGATCAGCTTGATGATCATAGTCATTTCTCGATAAGTTGCTTATTCCTGGGGTACTTGGAGCACTTTTAATTAGATATATTTCAGCACAGAAAGTTTTTGCAACCAGTTTGCTCAAATCACAGAAGCCGAATGAAGAAGGCCAACGGTTTTTTTGAAAACAGGATGTTGTAGTTTGCAAAATTTTACCACGTATGGTAAGATTTTACAATTCAGTTATGTTCTTTTTACAACGTTTGACGTGCTAGCGCCAACGTGCTGTGGACGTTGTAAACATCAGCTACTTATAATAGTAAATTTTTACCAACATCCTCGAGTAACAATTTACTACATTATAACATGCTAGCATCAACTTGCGAGCATTGTAGATTTTAGCTACTACGTGGTAAACTTTTACTAACATTTGATAGTAACATTTTATGACGTTATAATATGCTAGCGCTAACTTGCAAACATTGTAAATATAACTTACAAAATGGTAAACTTTTACCAAGTATTTTTTACAATGCTGAGATTGTAAATTTTGCAAAGCCCGTAGTAAAAATTTACAAGATTTGCTGTACAATTCAACAAAAAGATAGTAAGTGTATTTCTTACCAAGTTTGCCTAGTAAAATTTTTTGTCCGTGTATAGTGTGGCAAGCTAATAACCCCTAAGTACCTCACATTACCCATCTACCCCACACACTAACACATATAACCACATCCCTGTAGCATCCATTCTATTTGTACTATGTGGTGGAGCTATCTGCAATGTGTGAAGTACGGTCCATTCCTTCTCCCCCATCCAGTATGCACCATGATCAAATCTAGCCTTGTTTGTTAGGCCTCGGTGATTTTACAGTGAGGAGGGTGGTGAATTGCGCAGCATATAACCTTGCTTATAAAGTAATCCTATATAGCTTAAGCCATGACGTTACATACACACTAAAATGTTACCGGTAAATGTATCTACCGGTATATGTATATAATTTCTTAATTACTTTAATGATATAAACGTGTTAAATTTTATATGCCTTTATTTTTGTATTACAGATCTATACATGTTTTGTATATATTTAAAAATATATATTTACAATTAAAAAAAAAAAAAAAGTTCAAGGTATCAGAGAAGATTGACAGCCAAATAAAGCTAATTATTTTCAAAAATAAATGTAATTAGTTTTTAAACTCACTCTATAGCTTTTATATTGACATTATTTTTTTACTCTGCTAGAATATAATTCTCTTTAAAAAGGATATACATCCTCATTTTTTTTAACAAGGTATAAATACATTGTAATAAAAGAGGTTATTAGTTTTCAATTTTACGTTGTATATACACTGCAAAAAATCGGTATTCAGACCCTCCATGCTTTTAACATTTACTGAACGTTAAAAGTATTTAGAAAAATAGCTAAATGTCTTTGCTATTTAATCACTGTTTTTACCATTTAAAAACTAACGTTTTAAACATTAGATTTTTGTTAATAGAATTAGCATTCAGAAATTGCATGTTAATAGCATTTAGAAGTATTATATGCGGAATAGATCGTAATATATTTTAGGGGTCGACCCTTAGAGGGTCATTATTCTTACTGAATCAATTAAAGCTAATGCTAAATCCATAATCCTCACAGTTTTTGACAAATTTTGTTATAAATATTTGTATACTTTTAAAAATGACCCCTGTTAGACCCCAAGGGTCGACCCTTAAAATGCGTAAATAAGAGCTCTAAAGTTAATTAAATACATTGCTAATGTCAATTTCGCAATTTTTCACGAAAAAAAAAATTAAGGGTCTTTTGACCCTTAAGGGTCAAAGGGTCGCAAATTTAAGGGTCACTATTAGAACCGCCATCAAATTTTACCCTAGGGTCGAAATTTGTATAACCTTGTATTAAAATGAACCCTTGTCATTACACCATAGCTCTTATTTATTTTATATACCTCAATAATTCTCTTCCTACTATGAAAGCATTAGCAGTGCAGTGGTAAGGGTATGATCGAAAGTGATTACCGAAGTTAAGCTGGCGAGTAGTTAGATTGGTGATCACTTTTTAGCTTTTTACAACAGGTATGAAGACCGTAAACAATAAAAGCATTGAGAAGTTAAACACTTTTGGTGATGTAAAAGTGATTGTGGAGATTCTCAATGCCTTTGGTATTTAGTTGTTTTTGCAGTGTATAACATTATTATAAATAATTAGATTTGCTATGCTTTTATAATGGATTATATGCGTTAATTATTTTATGATATATTTGAAATATTTCCTTGTATTAAAATCGAATATTGAATTATAGTAACCATGTTATAATGTGGTAGTGGTTCATTGGACATGGAAATGAGTTTTATTGAAGGTTAGTGCTGGACTTGTTAGCTGTATATTTAACACGGCCTCGGGGTTCATAGCATGCATATTACGAGTCCAAAACGCTCCATCATCATGAGCTATATTTATTTATTTTATTATTTCATCACAGTATACATACATAAGATATAATAACACTGGGTGGGGATAGCAACAAAGCACCAAAGGCACTATTTCACAGCAGTGAATGCTATCCTTATATAATACAAAATTGTTTGCAGCAAAATCCTGCGTATTAATACTATAATATAATTAAACAATGAATTCTTGTCAATGTAATACTGTTTTACAGAACTGTGTGAGAACGTTTTAGCAGACATTTTCAAAAAGCAGCATTAGTTAGTAATTGTAAATACTTCTCTGGTGATTAAAAAAAAATGTTTAGAAAGTTTAATTATTGGAAAATACAAGATATATATATATATATTGAATTGTAATCAGGTACACACAACAGCACGAACGATATTACTTCCTGGATTGCCGCATGTACAGCTCAAAGAGATGCAGTGTTGCCATTTTGAGTACGCCTATGTACTGTACAGTCCACTGGGTCCAGTCATATTTAAATTTATCTCGAGTCACACAGAACATGGGTTAAGTTCGTGTTTTTCGCAAGTGTAGGAGGAGAAAGTTAGTAAAATTTGCTGAAGCAAAATGTTTTAAAGGTTACACAATTGGTTAAATTATAGATATACCTTAAAAGTTCAAACATAAGTTTTGGTAAAGTTTCATCTGTTTCATCGCAAATATACTTAGTACTTGGAGTATTGCTAAAGAGTTGCCGTCGAGTTGAAAGGTCAAATCTGAGCTAAGGTTGATTCCCAGGCCCAATAGAGCAAAAGCAGCGAAATCTCTTAAATTCTCACCTGCAGTTTTTTTATATTATTTTACAGAAAATTGTGAAAAAATTGGTGTTAGACAAGGTAAACCCTAATTATGTTAATAAGATGACTCATTTATAGGGGAGTTTTTGTCGATTTAGATTCAGAATAGATACGTTTTATGTAAAATTCACAAAATACAAGATATACAAAATTAGGGTTCAAAGCAAGTATATTATGTATCATTTTTACCTGCAGGGTTTTGCAATTTTTGAGAGGATTTTAATTCTTAAATTTTGCATCAGAAAAAAATACTAAAATCATGACATGTGTCTTAAATATTTTTTCCACAGTTAAGTGTTAAAAATAAATATTTTACAGTTAGTTCAATTTTGTTGATTTACTCAATGCATACCAAAAATAATATATTATATTAAAGTATTTTCAATTTAACTATTATCGGGTATAAAATTATAGCGTAAAGATTGATTCACATCGCGATATTTATCATGCGACGAGACGCGAATATAGCGCACTTGCTGTAACATCCATATTTGGCAATTAAAAGAAAAAGAGCATCGTAATTAACGCGATTCCTGGCGAATTCGCCGCCGCATAGGATTTCACAGCTTTTACGTCAAAATCGCGTCGCATCGCCGTTGTCGCCATCTGAATCCGCCTTAAAATTATGCAACCTGTTCAGTATCAGTACAAAGCGGTTTGCATATGCAGCAGGGGCAGGCAAAAATGTTCATTTTACATGATCCTACATGTACAGAGTAATCGTTAAGAGTGGGATACAGTGATAGGTGCACACTGAACCATTTATTTTGATTATGAATATAAGTAATATTATACACTAAAGAAAATCAAAACTTTTCAATAAATAGTAAGAAAATAATATAATTAAAATATCACGTCCTTTATTCAATTTTTTAGTAAAATATATTTTACTTTACTGAGGATATTTCGATTTTATAAAATTGATGCAATTTTTGACATAAATTTGATTAGTGTGACATTTTGCCTGCTCTTGTCAGCTGACAACATCATCATTTAGCAAGTGGGGACTGTCAAATCAGCTGGTGATAAATAACGTTGCCGTCACCTGCACCTCGTCTTGCTACATAGAAAAAAAAAATAGACACAACTGCAACTAAAATTTGTCTCTTGTATTAATTTCTTTTCTTCAAAGAAAGCACCTCAGCTCAGTTACTGGGCGTCCGCACTTAAGCAATGAATGCACATCTAAAACACAGGTTATTATGTAATCTGCTCATCCAGCTAATGTTGCCAAAATTATAACGAAAAAAATTGTCATATTTTAACAATCTAATTAAAAGTATGCCGTGTCTAAAATTTTCATTGCATCTTCTTAATTTAATGTACAACTCCAGGAAACCGGGAACTGGTTTTATTCAAGATCGTTGTTACTAAAATATGTCTGCTTTGCATATTTTTTTTTTTTTTTTTTAGTTTTAAATCTAACCTTAAAAATAAAATTCACTCAAATTAAGCATCCAATTGGTACAGGTTTAAACCCTTTTTACTGAAATTTCAAATTGGAATATAAGAGATAACTTTCTGCACGTACAAAGTATGATAATATAGAACATTCAAAAATTTCTTTTAGGTAAATTATAAAAGAAAATATATTTTCTGAACGAACATTAAAGTCAGAATTTAATCAGTGAACATTCACCATACATCAGAGAAACTACTTCGTCAATTACGCAAACTATATACATTAATAACATGGAATAAATTTATAATAAATTAATACATAATATAGCGTACGTGTCGAAGTCAATATCACAGAGGCACAGAAAATCTCTAAGCATCAGAATACATCATAATGTCATGTATATAATAAATACAGGAAAAAAAAAAAAAACGTTCGAGAGCGTTTTTGCTAAAACGTGGCTTCATTTTACATGAAACTTTTAGTTTTAAAGCTATTTATTTATTCTTTGGTTCTATGTAATATATTTCTGTCAGACTCGCAAATAAAAAATTCTCAAATTTAGCAGTTGATAAAAGGTTTGAGAACTTTTAATTAAAATTTTAAATTGAAACAAGAAATATGAATTTCTACATGTATATATACTCGTCGTTTTGGAAAATTTTCCACTTACAGCCTTGTTTAATCACCATGCATGCATTTCTTGTGTTATTCTTAAAGGGCATGGTGATTAACTAGGCAGCAAAGGGAATTTTTTCCGAGTCGACGAATGTGCAAAGTGTTATGTCCTATGAGAGATTTCCAAATTTTCAATCTGAGAGACAATATTCTTCAATCAGATACAGATAATTTTTTATGGGTCAAAATAACAATCGTGCAGGATACTAGAAGCTCTACACAAGTTTCACATCTTCGTATATTCCTAGGGTTGTTTGGTATTTTTTATTTAAAGACATCAGATCTCGTTAATATCTAGCTGGAGAAAAATTAATTTGAATTTGTATATTCAATCATTATTTTTACTTTTGCGCTGGAAGAAACAAAAAAGAAAAGGAAATGTAGCACATTTTATGAAACTTTCAGGGGTATATCGACACAAATGTATTTTTTATCATTAATTATTATATTTTAGGAGTAAATATTATTCTTGGACATGCATGTTAAATGTGAAAAAATATATGGAAAACGTAAATCAGACAATTTGATATACTGTACAATATTATATATAATAGGGTACTAACCAAAACAAAAGCTTCAAGTTTTTGTCAATATTTCAAAAGGCACGAGAATTTCATGAAGAACAAGCCCTATTACAGCATTCTACGATAATTTCCTGATTTTATATGAATTTTTAAAACCTTTTAAAAAATGGCGTCATTAGCATTGAATCTTAAATGGGAAAATAGATCAGTTAACATTGCCAAATCTCATACTTAATATTGAAATGTAACCAAAACTTCATTTGCAAGGTTTTTAGGTGCTAGAATCACGATAAAGAAGGTTTCAAATTCCTACCTCAATAACTTTTCATTTTAGCAATGTTAACTGATGCATTTTCCCATTTAAGATTCAATGCTATGACGTCATCAAAAAAAGTTTTAATAATTCATATAAAATCAACAAATTGTCGTAGAGTGCTCTAATAGGGCTCGTTCTTCATAGAATTCACAGTACTTTTTACCAGTATTGCTAACTCAAATACCGGTCAGTACCCCAGTATATATAATATGTATGTATGTATAATATTGTATGTAAGTATAAAACTTTTTTAAACGTTGCTTACCACATAAAAATACATCATCATTATATAATATATAATATACTATAACTTATTAAGCTGCTAGCATGTTTAGCATAAATTTTTGTTACTATTTTTATACAGTTTACAATTTATTTGTCAGCACATTTATAGTCAGCATGCTCATAGTTTAGTTTTCTTCAATATTACAAAGTTTTATCACCATTTTTTTATCCAGAACAGATTAATTTATTTGATGAAAATAAAAAAAAAACATACTGACAATACCTGCATATTATAATGTTGAAGTTTTAAATATTGTAAATAAATTTCTATGTATCATAATAAAATATTATAATCAATGGTTTTATAAATTATATATTTTCAGAATATTCAGATTAAAAAAAGAATTTAATTTCAAAGTTACATCCACGATAGTTTTTATGTTTACCACTCAATCACAGATTGTATTTTATCATGTAGTACAAATCTGGATGACTGAGCTTGTGTTACAATACTACACTCAAATTAAATTTGTATTCCCACCGGATATGGCTAAAAAAAAAATCCATGAGTAACACTAAAAATCTGAAAATGGTATAGTTGTCTCGGGCTAACGTTGATTTGACATCACGCAACCTTCCCATTAATATTATATGAAAAATGTTCGTGACGTCAAATCAATGATAGACCAAGATCACCAAGACTACTTTAAGAAGAAGATATTTACTGTAATTTTGGTAAATAAAATTGAAATGTAGAAAAGAAACTCCAGAATCCTGTCACTTCCTTTTACCTCTAGGGGGATTGTTAAACTAATTTACGTATACAATGCGTTGAGTGTTAGCTTGCTTGCCGAAGTTAGTGTGAACATAACAACCTCCTCTTCGCTGACTGCATTTACTATAAAAGCCGCGATGTTTGGGGGGAGATACGCGATGTGTGTCGTCCCCAGAGAGTTGCCACTGCGAAAGTCCTCCCTCCCCTCCCTCTCTTTCCATACACCGACCTGGGAGTCTAGTATTCAAAGAGTATGTTTTTACCGGACAATGTCAATGTTAAAATCCTCATGGAATACTTATCAGTTTTATTGCTTTTTATGTCGAGGAAATTCAACATTTTTTTATATTTTTTACTATGACAAAAAAAAAAAAAAAAAAAAAAAAAAAAAAAATGAAAAGTCTCTGCAGAGAAGATATTTTGTAGAGTATTGATTGATTCAACGTGAATTATATATATATATATATATATATATATATATATATATATATTATTATTATATACATAAATGAACGATAAGTATTTTATAAAGAGAAACTTCCTTCAAAGAAATTTATTTTCTCTTAAAAACTCATATTTATTTTATTTTTTGTCATATTTTTATCATTACTTACTCATTAATTAAAAAAAATAATAAACCATTTTTTTTTATTCTTACTTACAAAATATAAAAAAAATTCAAGTAGTCACCTGAAAAAAAAAAGCATGAAATGAAAATGTCTGAAAAGAGCTTTGAAAGTCAACGTATTGCTTAAATTATAATAATATTATAGAATACAAAGTTTGTACTGAAGACCAGAACTAATTTATATGCATGATATCACATTTATATGTTTAGTATATATAAGTGAGGAAACCGCAATAAATTTTACGATGGATCTCGTTGCCACAAGTTGTTGTGAATATACCACTATGCATGTAACATAAAACCGCAAGCCGACGACAGCAATAATCTTTCTCTCTCTCATCTCACTCATTATTATCTAGCTCTTTCCCTCTCTCACCGGTAAATGCTGCTGTCTGAATTGCACTCTCGGCTTCATTGTCATTATTGAGGAGAAATCTAGACTGCATGAAACATTAAGCAGTAAGATAAGAGCTGCATGCATTCTGTCTGAGCTCCAACTAATACTAAAGCTTGGGTAATTACTGATCTCAGTATAACAGACTGCTGATGTTAATTGCAATACTGCATACATTATTTAATATCATCAATAAATTATATATGAAAACTTATTTTATAAGTACAAATATAAGATTTATAACACTATGTATATTAGAAAATGTAGTAGGTCATAAATTTAAAATATATTTTTATGTTTAATACTAATTAAGAAATTTGATTTTTTAATTTAAAATAAAGTTAATTTAAACTAGATCAGATTATTAAAATTATTTCATTAACTTCAAGAATTTTACAATATTTTCAAATTTTCTAAAAATTGGTTTTCTAAATACCTTTGAAAGAAAAAAAAACTACTGGCTAAAAATAAAATTTTACAATAATGATAATAATAATGATAATAATAATGATATAATAAAAATAATAATATGCTATCAAATCTTTTAACAATAAATGTTTAAAAGCAATACTTGAGGTATCACATAAACTCATACTTTTTATTTTTTGAAGCTCGCCGTTGTCAGATTCGTGGCTTTCACACTCTGTTTTCTGTTTCATGTATACAGCGATATCTTTTTTTTTTATCTTGTTTCTCCAGTTCTCACTCGAATTTGTGTTGGTTGTGGCGGAGAGAGAGAGAGAAGGTTGCCTCAAAGTTTGTTACACGGCGTCGAGCTTTCGTCAACGCTCGACCGCAAATCAAATCGAGTAAAACAGACTAGGCAAGTGGAGGAAATGCTCCACAAAACTCACCAGACTGGAAAATAAATTACTTAAAATAACAAAATTATAATGACATAGGCATTCATTTAGTAATAATGACATATATAAAAATATAATTACATACAAATTAATTAATTAATTAATTAATTAATTAATTGCTTATTTTATGGTAGATATTGTCGACTTTATGTTTTCTATAGTGTTCTCCTTTAAATTCTCAGTGACCTTTTTAACATTTTTCCATCATAAAACACAAGGGAAAAAGAAGCATAAAAAATAATAATAAAACACAAAGAACTATATTATATATTATTCTCTAACAACACTATAATTTTAATTTTCTCATATGCTTTATGATTACAATTTCCTAAAATTTATCTCTGAAGTGCTCACAACTCCTAATCCAAATATGATTAATGTAGCTTTGTTAAGGGTGTATCTTAACGATTTTTCGTTTAAAATCGTGAATAATAATCCTGAGTGCTTGTTGTTTGAAATGTCTGCAAATCGTTCTCTCTTTTTTGGTACAGTTAAATTGACGACATAGTCACTGATGTGAGAAAATATAATGGTGGAGCTAGCGACAAAATGAATGCTAAATATGGGACTGCCATCACAACTGCCAGTAAAATAGAGTTAGACTAGTAAAATTTTCAAATCGTTGAAAATTTAAAATTTACGCTATATTATTATTGTGCATATCAATTAAAACTTCCTCTGTATATTTTTTTATATTATATAAAGGGTAACATTTTATTAAAAAAAAATGAATATTGTGTTTCGTGTAAAAATTAAGTCAAGATAGTTAAAATTAAATTGTTCAATATTATTTTTCTAACATGCAAACTTTTTATACAGTACGTATAATTATAAATTTTATATATAGTCTACAGTACGCCAGTGGCGTAGCCAAGGGAGGGGGGGGGTTCGGGGTTTAACCCCCCCCCCATGAAGATCGAGTAATGACTGGATATAAGAAGAAAAAAGGAAAAAAAAATTTAGGGGATATTAAGTATATAGTCTTTTCTTTAAAATAAACAAATTATAAGTTAGTTTCTAATTTTAACAGGAAAAAGTGCGACTTGTAAATAAATGTTTAATTTCCCTTACAAACTGCATGCATATAAATACTATTGTATAAATTATAAATTAAAACGCTCTCACGTGTGCTGCACTTTCATTTAATTGGTTGCTCCACGCGGTGCAGACAAAATTTTACAAAAATAAGAGAAGCAATTTAATTTTTTTTCAATATCTTAATGATGTGAACTTGGATTATTTAATAAATTTTAAAACTCAAATTCAATTAAATGACACGTACACTGATTCTATAAAAATAATATAAAAGTGGTTAAATGAATTACTTATTAATAATTGATTATTTAATTAAAATGATTTACTCAAACCTTTATTTATTACGGACGTATTGAAAAGAAATTGAAAAATGGGACGAAAAAAAATAAAAAAAAATGCATCGGGCCATATGTTTTATTTTCTAATATAATAGTATGTTTTCATAATCTTACCCTAAAAAAGGGGGCGTGTCCTTAAAAAAATCGCGCCTGCGGCGGGCTATTGGGGGCTACGCCCCCCCAACCCCCCAGTGGGCTGTTCTCAATCTTTATCCTGAGGACCCCCCCCCCCCTTGGGCAAATCCTGGCTACGCCAGTACGTGCTTGTATATTATAATACTGGTCTTTCACGTATAAATAAAATGTGTGTGTTAATACTAAAGATTAAATTAAAACTAATTAACATAAAAATTATTAAATTAAAAAGATATAATTATTTACTAAATAATAATTATTCCCTATTGTATAATTATATCTATGAAATTTGACCTAATGTAAAATGACACACAAATGTCAACAATTGTGAATGATGTTGACTAAATATGTGACAAATTGGTTATGTTTCGACAGTAAGCGGTTTATAAAGTGACACTAGATTGAGCTTATATATAGGAAACTATTGCATCATCATGCCGTGTATTATAACATTGTGAGTGACAGATAGTCTCGTGGTCGAAAGCCATGTCAGTGTGGGTGGACATATTGTGGCGGGTTCAGTGGTCACTGGGGAGATTCGCTGATTTGTGGGGTCACTCTTGGCTAACTGCATGACTATGGACCCCCTTGCATGTCATCGCACGCCTGTAATAATAATCAAGCCGGACAACAACAGCTTGCATTAATGTGAATATTAGCAAGGTTGCGTCTCATATAACTCGTATTTAATAATTACAAAGGACCTTTTGTACATAAGGTGTAAATTGTACTTTTTAATATTCTAATTACATAATAATATAAAATAAAGTTAAAGAGTAATTAACACTGATTTTTTTAAAACAAATTTTACATGAAAATTATCAGAAATTTATATACACAATATAAATTTCATATTTTATTTAATGCTTTTCGATTGTATACTTTACAATATAAGAAGTACGTCATTATTATTAACAACCTCATGGTGTTTGTCATAAAATATATTAATATGGCAAGTTTATATAAAATAAATAAGTAACGTTTTCTCTCTCTGCATTTTTATCATTGAAAAGTAAACAATTAACAAAAGGGTCTTTCCATACAGAACATCTCACCTTGAGGTCAATCCGGAAGCAAAATTACTTGGTGAATGTACAGTTAAAGTAAAAAAAAAAAAAAATGATTCACTTTGCATGTGTGATTATAATACACCAGTATATCATGTGATCAATCATATTTTAATACCTGCATGATGTAGCGTCATTTTTAATGCATCAACTCTTAACTCAAGAGCTCTGTAGAAATACATAATTTATGAAATTTGTGTATCGAGAGTCATCTTGAAAACATGCAACGTTTTTATTTAATGTGTGGGTTAGTGGGTTGACGCACTTCATGGTCTTCAATGTATCATGAATAATAACAAGATTATTTTAAAATTTTAAAAAATATATAAAGTGGAATGACTAGAATGCATGATCAGTGTTATAAACTTTCAGTGCTTTAATTCCTAAATTTATGATTTTTATAATACGTGGGTTTGAAATAAAATACAGTTGAAAAGTAAAATTCAATAATAGAATCAAGTGTTCGTAAACTGTCAAGCTTTATCATTTGAGATTTAGGCAACCTGTTCAGCATGAAAACAGCGGGTCACATTATGTAAGAGGAGCATAAACGAATACTGCACCAATCATATATTATGTTTTGGTGCTGACAAAGCTGTGAGAACGAAGACAAGGTTCAAATCTTTGAATGTCTTATAAATCTTTCATTATTCATTAATGTCTGTTTGTATTTGTATCAATATTAACTTTAAAATATATGCAATATGATCCATAAAATAATCTTTTAAATCATATTTTATTTGACCTCAAATCTGGAGTTCAGTAACCCTTACAGCTGAGGTTGCAGATCTCTCAGGGGTGTTAGCCATCAGCAGCAGTGGCACCGCCGGGGGAATCACCTCAATGCGGGTCACAGGTGCATTCTCACGAGAGCCCCAGGCAAACTGAACGTGACTTCCAGCTTGGCGGCAAATTTGACCTAACAATATCAAGTGTAATTATGTGAAAACGTTAGAGTGCATCGTACAGCTACAGACAGTAGTAACGTTATTCCTGACTGATTTGCTGGAATCCAAATAAGCCCAATGTAAAATGTATGTAAAACAGTGTGCATCATTATACAGTTTTAGAGACAATGATGCTTTATTTAAAGTTTAGATGACTTTGTTTAAACCTTGAAGCGTTAGTATTAAGTGCTTTTTTTTTTGTCACCATTATGTATATTTTTATACATTATATGAATGAAATTTCATATTGATATTCATATAATGGGAAAATAAAGGTGATGAAAAACGCTTGAAGACAATAATTATATTATTTGTAAAATTTGACGTAAAAACATCCTGTAGAATCTAAAAGGTTCGAATACGTTATGAAAGGTGCATGTGTTATTAGTTATTAGTGTTATTACTTATTACGTAAAGGCGACGGATAAAATTCCATAAGTCCCAAGTTGATGTACACATGATTTTAAAATAAACTACATGAATTGAATACTGAATATAATAGTATATTGTAATTTAACTTTTACATCTATACTGTATTAAAATTTACATATTAATTTAATTTCAGTATAACATAATTCTCAGTTGGGATTTGAATATATTATTTACAAATGAAATCTTTATTATTACTACTAAAAAGATAAAAGGTTTACATTCAAGCTGGATATTTTCTCGGCGCGATGTATGAGGCGACGATGCTATTCGAGTTAAACAAAAGGTTTTTGTACATTTTCCTGCGCCTGCTATTATATTACTGGATTGTAGACTGGCGATTATTATTCTTGCTCGCAGTACAATTAATCAGTGGCAAGCGGTAGTGGGAGGGGGTTCGTTGCTGCCCGCAGAACGAGCAAATGGACCTCTATATACCAAAACCAATTTAATCCACAAACCAAAGAACAAAACGTAAAAGAAAAATAAATCTGTTTTATGTCTAAAAAAAATAAATTACATACCACGTCTTCTTTGACACATTATTTATTAATTGAAAACATTATTTTAAAATAACATACAGTCTTTCAAACCTTAGTGTACCCATCAAAAATAATTCATGGATGACCTGTCAATCATCTACATCAGCTGATAAAAATGGTAGCGAACATGAAAAATTATTCATGGAGTTAGTGGATAGAAATATGTTCATATTTTATGAAGATTTTCACATAAGTTTGGACAGATAAAATATTGTAAACAAGTTTTAACAATTTAGCAATTATAATGCAACAAGCATCGAGTGTTTTCGATTTATTTTCAGCTACTGTATTTTTCTAGTGAAAGAACTATTTTTTGTATTTTATTGGCAACATGGCTCGGAAGAATACAGATCACGGGAATCTACATTGTATTACTACGCCGGAGATGATTGACAGGGATAAACTAAGATTTGAAATACTCTAAAATATTTTATTGAAACACCAAAATGGAAGAATTGAATATCGGAAATTAGATTTTTCTCTCTAAAAGTTCGTATTTGAAATACGCTACCGCTACTTTTGGTGATAATACTGATAATATTACACTGAGTCAAAATATGTCATAAAAATAATGATCATGATATTTTAATATATTTACTTTGTCTTTCAGTGGAATGATAACGTAGGCAGACTCTATTGTAGTGTGTAATTCCATTACATTCTATACAAATAATATTCTTGTTGGTTAATTATTATTTTGTGATCATATAGTTTCAAATATAACATTCTAGTGAAATCTACAACATATACTTTATTATTTGGACAAAGCTCTGTATTATATGCATATAGTTAACTATCTTTTGATGATAAATAACGATAAGCCATATAATATTCTCTAACTCAAAGTCAAAAACTACAATAGCAGCATAGCTTGATGCTATCAAATATTATTATATACACAATATACAAAGCATCCTATAATAATATAACACTGACTTTTCTTTTCATTTTTTTCCCTGCCCTGAAGCAATTTTGGTACTTCAAAAGGCTTTCAAAATTTTATTTATATTCTTCTACTGTAAGATAGATATTGCATCGGCAGAAACAAACAAGATTTAAATTTGGTATAAAGCACGTGTGACAGGATGATCCCAGAAATGTAGTTCTCCGCCCTGAGGCTATTCAGATGTAAGATTGAATTGTTAGCTTTGAATTCGCTACCTCATGAACATCAAGTGACGCTAAATTAATTATATTTTAGAATATCAAACGATGACGTCACAGCAACAGATAAAATTTATAATGAGATTTGTTTATAAGTCATAAACTTTATGTATAATTAATTTTTACGGTTACAATTTTCAATCTCATTTTTTTTTTAAATTCTAAATCAATGTGTGGGAGTGTGGTGCAGTGCATCACGCGGCGGCATTCACCGGTTCTCGACCAAACACCGACGTCAAGCAACGTGGTTGGGTCGAGTGAAAATTTTCGATAAAAATCACGCTTCTATCACGGTGTAAATCGTTTCGCATTTACACTATATAGATGTGGTTTCTCTGGCTTTGAACCCTTGCACTTCCAGTTCATTGACAAAGCTGTGGTGCCCATCCTGACTGAGGTTTCCATGTATCCCTCAGTCACAGGTAAATGACAGTATGATATGCAAAGACTCCGTTCCAGACGAACGCACAAAAAACATTATATGGTTAGGATTTAGGAAGTATCGGGTTCTAATCATAGTGAGTAATTAGAAGTACAAATTCATGGTTTAGTAAATAAAAAACATTTTAGTATTAAAGTAAAAGTGAGGTTTTAATTATTAAGTCTTTTTTTTTAATTTTATTATTTAATTTTTTTTTAAGTATCATTGTAGCAAGTTTAAATTGTTTGAATTGTAGCAATAAAGTTTCCAAGAAGTTTATTTCATTCTAAAGCATTTCTATAGAACTGTGAGAGACAATCGCTCCAAGAAACAATGTTTGGTTTTGATGAAAACACAAATCAATATTCCTTACTTGTCTCTGGCATTCTCAATCTCGGTGAAGTTGCTCAATAATACATGTTATATATATAAAAATATATATACTTTTATAAAGTAGGCCAATTGAGGAAATGCATTAATCTTGTCTAGATTATTCTAGATAGTTAAGATTAAAATAAACTTAACATTAAAGTTGTAACCTTGTAAATAAAAAGTACCCAAGTAATAAGAAATCCATCAATTACAATTTAATCAAATTGGATCATGCAACGTTGTATAATTTTTATAAGTAATTAAGAAATGAACTCAATTAGAACATATCTCGTGCATATTTAATGAAATGTACATTGCACTGAAAAAAAATAAATGTTTTAGGCCTGCAGTTGAAGTTCATCAACATTTTGATTGTATAATTCGATAATTCTTTTTTATTACGTACGTTATATCAGATATATATATATATATATATATATATATATATAATAATTACAACAGCTGTGTAACATACATATAATCTTTTCGTAAACCTCTGATGTGGAGGATATTTATTTGCACGTGATTTCTTTATGTACATATGGCCATAAGGTCAATCGAGTGTAGAAAATGTATGTATTCTGAGCCAGGTATACAAATAGACTTCATATTTATCTTAGTAACTTAACTAAAACTTTGCCTTTGTCTAAGAAATAGTCAGCAGATAATAAATTTCTGTTTCTGTTTTTTTTTTTTTTTTTTTTTTTTTTTTTTTTAAATATTTTTTAAAATTATTTAATTATTTTTACATAGAAAAGTGACACAGCTACTTTCTGTAGGTTTTTCAAATTAAATAATTGAAATAAAATATAACATGAATTTCGTCTTATTATTCCCTCCAGTATGAAAAAAAAAAAACATACTTTTAGTTCACATTTTTTTTAAATACATGGTATAATATTGAAAAATAATTGTAAATATACAATCTAAATTGAGCGTTTAGACCGAGACAAGAAGACAATAATAATGATTTGTACATAAATAATACACGATACTGACAAATAAAGAAGAATACACACTGAACACATACAAACAAAGCGAAGCAAAAAACAATAAAATCAGTAATAGAAGTTATGGAAAATAGTTGTTAGGCAAAATACCCTGATAGCATGCATTCTTATTGTTAATTTGGGTAATTTGCTGATTAATAAAAAAATAACAATAATAAAAAATATAATAATAAACGAGTTGACGCTATCTGAAAACATTTTAACCATTAATCTCAGTTACTTCGGAATCAAAGAATATTTCCCTGCAAACGAATCGAATGAAATAAATTTTAAAAAATCGAGAATGTTCTAAAAACTTAATCGCTTATGGTTTGAGCAAATTTAGTCTTGCAGTTTTCTTACAACAGCTCCATTTCCGGTTTTCGTCCATAAGGCCAATGTTAAACTTCTACCTCAGTTTTCACAAAACTGATAAAACAGATTCGCTTCAAAATTTGTATGACACCTATTGATGGTGAGTTCTAAGTCCCCTGCAAGTCTTGTTGCATTCAGGCGGTACGATTGTGAGATATCAACCTACTGAGATTCATCCTTAATAAAATTAATTTTTATAGTATTTTCAGGTAAGCTAATTTAGGTGGCCTTACAGATGATTGAGAATTTACCCACATTGGTCATGGAAAATTCAGTTTGAGAATTATTCTAACATCTTTATTATTCGAACTTCAAGGCATTTCTGTTCTAGTAGTATACAGTATATATATATATATATATATATATATATATATATATATATATATATATATATATATATATATATATATATATATATATAAGCTCTTTATAAAATTGTTCTTTTGGTTTTGGAGGGAAATTTAGTTTGTTGCATTTTTAATGTCTTATTAGTTTATTTTAAATAAAAAATAGTAATAGTAATAAAAAAGGCAATATTTTCTATAAATTTTTATTGTTAATATTCATTACTAAATAAATAAATCACTAATGGAGTCTTAGCTTCGTAATATCTCTTTATAGTACTTAGCAAAAAATAATAAAATTATTTTTACATTTGCTAAAAAGTACACAACAATACATTGCTTATACAGTATACTACCTTATTTTCTAAACTAGTAATGTTTTTAATAAACAATTTCTTGTGTATTTAGACAATGTTTTAGTTTACAGTTCTATAAGTAAAAAATATAAAATAAAAATTATATTTTATTTAAAGATAATAATATATTTTTATTACATTTTATGATTTTATATATAAATGGTTAAAATACATTTGAATATTTACAAATATTTAAAGTACAGAAAGATACAAAGTAATTTACTTGATAACAATCTCTCGCTATAAGATTCAAACATGAATATCAACAAAGTTAATGTCATTTGTATTTAGTTGTAAATAGTTTGAAGTTTGAATGAATTTCATTAAAATACGTTTACAGTTTCCCATTAGATTATATAATGTAAATATTTATAATAATAATAATAATAATTTATGTCGTTGATTACATTCCATAAGAAACATTCTTGATGTTTAGTTCTTTATCAATAACTCATTACTTTAAAATAATGTTTTATACATTTATTACTGTCAGAAAAGATGGATCGATATTTAACAAGTCGTTTGCCAAAATGCTCTCCTCATGTGATATTTAAAAAGCAAGTCAGGTTGTGTAAGATTCCATACTACCTACCTGCCTGAAGCAAATATCGTCACACCCTGGTTGTTATAGTCATATTAATTTATAATTCCCACTGGAAGTAGACTAAAATTCATGATTTATTATCATTTTATCGTACTTGAATTCGAAATTTTGCATAAAATTAGAGTATAGACATTTAAAAACTGAAGTACGAAGAGATTAATTAAAAATTATGTACATTTACATAAGGATTTTAAAATTTATTTAAGTGTATCTCATTGGTATTCTGCTGTGGGGCTTGGAGGACTAAACGTCACCGGCCTAAGGCTCTCTTCTGTAACCAAGAACATGGAAACGACGTTGTGCAATATTATTTGACTCTTGAGAATTTTGGCGCCTTGGGTTGTGTCAGGGTCATTGGATGTTAAACATAGGAAGAAAAGAAGAGAATCTTGCCTCTAACGCATTCCTTAGTGATGTCTCCCATACAGAATATTTCTAGATATATCTTTAGAGCTGGAACATTAAATTGCATAGCAGATGTAGTTTAGTGTAAGTTAAATACCCATTATGAAAACAGTTCACGTTTATAATAGAAGATCTAGGTTTTATTTTATCCATTGTTGTTTGATGTTTATTCCATTGTTTGATGTCATTATGAAATTTTAGATTGCTAATTATCATCAGATATAATGTATAGCAAATCATGTATACATTCATGTTGAATTGGAAACAAAGGGATTCTTTGTTATAATCATTTTGATATCAGTAACATTTCATATACTTTTGCAAATGTCTAAATTTTTATTTGATTTACAAATATTGCAAAAAATATAAATAATTTGAAATTAGCTTGCTTACATTTTTTGTAAGTGATTTCAAGCTGCCTGCAAAAGGCGATAAACTTTTACTGTGCAACCTAATTAAAAATTGTAAGCAAAATTATATTAAAAGATACAAAAGATTACCACGAATGGAAGTAGCCCGATTTGAACAAGTTCTTGAATCTAATTATTAATTACTGCATATATTTTTATTAATTAAGAAAGCAGAAAACAAAGGTAATCAGATTAATGACAAGTTTCAAGTTTAAAATGCACCCATCGTCATGGTAATTTGCCAAAGTAAAGATGCATTGTAAAAAGTTTCTAAAAAATTGCTTAATATATCCTATAGATTTCGGCAATTTAGATACATCTTCCACCAGGTTGACTTCGGCAAATTAGAAGGTTATACGACGCAATAGGAATGCAAAAACATATTTTCTCGTTTAAAAATAAGTAAATAGTTTTTATATTATTCCAAGAAAAATCAATGATTCACATGCTTTAAAATATTTATTTATGGACTAAAAGCCACTTTTAACTAATAACAGTTAATTAAAAAAAAAACTATTTTAGGGGGTTTATTTTAAAAAAAATATATAAAATTAATATTCCTGGAAACTGTCTTTATAAATTCTTATTGCTGAAAATGTAATAACAAACAAGAATATACTATGTTTATAACCATGATTATAATATAACAATATTTATTTATAAGTTTTCAAATGTTAAATTTAAACTTTACTCTTTAATTGTTTACGTTTCTGTGTATAACAACTAATCAAAAAAAATTTAAATGCAAAAAATAATTTGTTAACATTTTTTCCTGAGAACATTTGACGCCGGCGGTGGAGGAACTACAAGTGTTTTCTGCCACGCTAGTCGACCGACAACTCCCTGGGAATAGAATTTTTTTTATATATAATAATAATATAAAGAGCAAGCGTATATAAAAGAAAACGAGTTGAGTAAAACTCTTGAAAAGATAATAGAAGCTCAACTTATTTTCGTTTAAACGTAACAATAAGTAAAAAAAAAAAGGAAGAAAATATTTATAAATAAAAAACTTTATAATCTTAAAGATGTAGTCTTGTCTTCATTGCTTTGAAAACGGTCGGACGTTTAAAACACAAATGAACGCTAGACACGCCATATAGACAATCTTCTTCATACCATCCAAGCATTTTAGTAATAACAAGGAAAATAAAATGTAAACTTTTATAATATATTCAATGAACATTAACATGTTCTAATAAATCATGCTTATATGCATTTTTTTTTTATTATTTTTATTCTTACTTTTAATCTATTAAAATGCATTATAAAAAAATAAAAATGATTTAAAGTTACATTAACAAAAAAAAAATGCATGTTAAATTTAAAGTAACAAAAGTGTTTATTACGCCTCACGGAGTGTAAGTAAAAAGACATTACATTAATAGAATTTTCAAGAATATTAACGTTTCTTCTGAGGCACAACAGTAGTAAGGTCTTAGAAGTGACGTCATGATGTGGGAAGAAGAAAAAGGACAAGATTAGGGCTAGCAGCAAACTTGCTCCAGAGGGAGGCGGCTGCAGTGTCCAAATCTTTTGAGGCCGTAACTTAGCATTAGTTTCTCTCACCCTCCTCCTTTCTCCGGTAAGTAAGCACGTAAGTAAGTAGCTCCCTCTCTCTCAGACTCTCTCCAAACCATCGTCACTGCCTCCTCCCTCCCCCCAAGTCACACGCTGATGGTACCTTCAAAAGACCGATGCTCAGAACTCTCAATAGTTCTTAAACCAGTTCTATATAGAACAAATTGATAGAAATTAATTTCTAATTAATTATTAAACCATTCCAAATCAATAATTATTTAAAAAAGAACCTTAAAATTCTGTTAGCATACATATAATAGTATAATATATACAAATTCAATCAAAATTATAATGGAATTTCAAAATGTTTCCGTCTCAGTTCATATTATTTTATTTATGTTGAATATTCATATTGACTCTCCGTGTACAGTGATTAACACAGTACTAATTATCAATTATAATCAAAATATATATGATTATGAAACCCTTTCATTCAAAATACTTGCATTTTTACAACGTTTGTGTTTATATGTTTGGAAGTTGATGAAATTTGATTGTAACAGAAAAATAAAATTGGTCACATTTTTACTTCGCCACTGAAATTGAAGTCTTATTATTTAGTGAAAATTGTATTATATACTGATAACTTATCATTGTAATATAACATCGAATGCAACATTTTAATACACAAAATGTACATTACTAACATTTATTTAATTAATTCCTATGTGCTTTTTCCGTCATTGGTACGCATCATACAAGTACAAGTATAAGCGTTCGAAAGCAAAAGTGTGACGAGGCTGCCAAAAAGTATCATAATACAAGTTTAAGCAGAGAAGTAGGCGTGACCTCTAGTAGCTCAGTTGGTAGAGCATCCGTCTGGATTACGGAAAGGTCCCGGGCTCAATTCCCGGCCGAGTTCACACTTTTGTTTTCGAACGCTTATACTTGTATGATACGTACCGATGACGGAAAAAGCACATTGGAATTATTTAAACGTCATCTGATAGAGATAACATCTTGTCTACGGACTTTAAAAAAGTATTTGGAAAAAAACTAACATTAATAAAAATATTTTGATAAGTTGATTAGTTTTTCTAGCATCGTTGCTATTACAGAGAGGTATCGTATAATCATTAAAAATGTTTACTTACATAAATTTTATAAAACTCGAAATATCAACAATTTTAAGCTCTCTGTAAATATTTGCTTACACACAGAGTTAATGTTCATGAGAATTTATGTTCAAGTTTCAATATCATTAAAAATATCTTTCTACCATCTCGCACATTGAAGCAATGCATCCCGCGAACAATCTATTATAGCGAAACTATATCATCAGTGCATGTGGGGGAGGTGCCTGAGCTTCCGTTTGTCATATTTTGGTTGCCACAGCCGCAACATCGATATTACTAATATTCACCATAAATCTGCAAAAAGAGCAAACACATCGAAATGAAATCCTCGTTCTACATGCCGATATATCAATTATTTAACTGGCATCATGTAAAAACTTGTGATATATATACCGCATTATAAATTACATATATATTAAGTGTGTGTATGGATAGTAAATTGTTTATTTTAAAACGTATATATTAAAAAAAATTAAAAAATATGAGCTTACAATATAATAAAAAAACTTTTCCTTTTAAAAAAATATAAATATACATACTTTGAATGTTATACTGTTGTAATTTAACTTGTTAGCTATATAAGTTATAAAGTACAGCTGATGGGCTGCAATAAAGCGTTTTTAGTAGTTGTTTTAGTGGTTTCGCTAAAAATCATTAATGTTGCTATCTTATTACTATTTGGGGAGGGTTACAACTACAAAGACATGAGACTTAGCTGCTGCTACTTTCAGTATGATGGTGCAATAGAAGTTATCATCGTCTCCCACCGGTGATACCTTGTTAATGATTCAGGTTGAGAGAGGGAGGGAAAGAGAGAGAGAGAGAGAGAGAGAGAGAGAGAGAGAGAGAGAGAGAGAGAGAGAGAGAAGCAACTTATGAGCACGCTCTTGATTTATTGAGCTATTATTTATTGCTATACGTTGCTACGAAGTATAAATATATTCGAACTTTATAGTATGAAATCCAGACCTTAAAAAAACGTATAAATAGAATTTAAAAAGGCAAATTTGCTACAAATATTGCTCTCTAAACAATTTTGTGTAACATTTCGGTGTTTGTGTAGTTGTCGTCGGAAAATATTGAGTAAGCAGGTATAAAAATAAAAACTTCTTTGATGTGTTGTACGAGTACTATCAACAGTGTGTCATGAACATATTTTAACGTAACGTGTTTTTATATATCTTTTTAATATATTAAATTTATATTAATAGAATTTTAAATAAAATAACAATTTCTCCAAAATATATAAACCAAAATATTCGACAAATTAAGGACTTCGTTTTTTTTATTTTTATAATAGTAAATTTCTCGTTTCTAAATCACTGTAAAATTATTCCTTAATCCATATACATGTATTGTGTGTATATATATATATATATATATATATATATATATATATATATATATATATATATATATATATATATATATATATATATATATATATTCTGTGTAAATGAATAAATGAAGGCTAAATTTTAACTGATTTTTGTGCTAAAATTGTGTGTTGTATTTTGCCCTTTATATACAGTATAATTATGTTTGTACGTGTTTTAAATGATGTGTCTTACTCATACGCATGATGTCATGTATGTGTTTTATTACATTGTGTAGGAATAAGATATATAGATATAATTTTGGACGCATTTGTTTTGAAATTTATGTAAATTCAATGAATATTTTTATTGCTACAATTCTTACTTGTTATTTATACAGTGGTACTCTGTGTGTTATATTTGTATATACCAATGTTCCATACGTAACCTTTGCTTATGGAACGTGATCGTAGACATTTTTATCAGTTCTATTGAATGGCGTAGATATTAAATCCAATTTTCTGTTGTGAAATCAATGTAAATGTATTTGCAAACTACATTGGAGTGTTTTTTTTTTGTTTTTTTTTTTTCCATTTTGTTACTGAATATTTTGCAAAAATATCATGCTAACAATAATTTATAATAAAAAAATGAATTTAATTTGAGGTTTAAATTGTAAGTTTGACCTTTTTCAATTAACTATTTCTGTGAATTGTTTATCAAAATATGAAATAATTTTTTATTCTCCTTAGTCATGAAACTCATGAATTAAAAAAAAAGGGTTGTGTCAATAGTTTTTAGCCTTTTTTTTTTCTACTTTCCTTACAATTTTAAGTGTAAAAAAAATATTGTTCTGAAAATTGATATAAGATTTTAAGTGAATTAAATTTGTAAAACAGAAATAAACTGCTGTTTTAAATTCATAATTATGTATTCCGATCGCTTTATTATTTTAAAAATTTCTTTACATATTTTTCCATTGGCCAAACGTGAAGAGGTTTACAGAATTCAACATGAAGACACAAAGTATAAAATACTGTTGCCTATAGCCCCATAACATTAACAAACAGTAATCAGCTTGACAAAAAATATATATTTAATGGAGTTTTTATAAAATGGTAATGGACAATAGAGTATCGACCTCAATTTTTTTTATTGCAGAAATGGATAGAGCGTGCAAAGCTATGCTACCCTGATTTTTTTTCAGATTTTTTAGAGCCCGGGAACTATTTTTAAAAAATTATTGAAAGTTCTTTTTGTGACGTCACGAGACGCCGCTCCTTAAGAAAAAGATAGGACTTGCCGCCGCGTGACATCAAAAAAAGAACTTTCAATATTTTTTTTTAAAAATAGTTCCAAGGCTCTAAAAAATCTGTAAAAAATCAGGGTAGCATAACTTTGCACGCTCTATCCATTTCTGCAATAAAAAATTTTGAGGTCAATACTCTACTACACGATTTTTTTAAAACTTAGTTTTGATTGATGATTTCGAGTTATGTACTGTCAATTTTTATCATATTTTTAAACCCCCTTTGAAATCTTGCTGCAAAACGCTGTGACGTCATAGTCCTGTAAATATTTAATACGCAAGCATAGGGAGGTACGTTTCATGACTATATGACGTGTTACATAATAATAATAATATGTTATTACGTCTTTCCTCTCAAATTTTAGGATATTATTATAGTGTTTATTTTTTTTTATTATATTATATTTCCCTCATGACTACATAAATAACAAGTCAGAGGCAGGAAATTCACAAACAGTCCAATAAGAACAATTCACTTCCCGAAAGTTGTGTATTGAATCCATGTAAACACACAATAATAAGGAAAAGTGTTAAAAAAATATGAAAAAAAAAAAATACAATACATAACTCGTTTTTTTTTTTTTTTTTTTTTTTCAAATTTGTAATAACAAAATGTGCAAGTTGTCCATTTATAATTCAGTAATAATTAATTCAAACTTAATTCAGATAATAGCATCTTAGTTTCTTACAATTAATTAAATTTTAAATTAGATCATGCCTTACAGAAATAATAAGGATAGAATATAATATAATTTAGAATAAAGTAGAAGCACCAAAACAAAACCGATGATAATTTATCCCCTCAGTTGCAAGGACAGAAAATAACATACTAGGGTAAAATCAATTGTTCAGAATCACAAACAAAATACGAATAATATATCTTTAGGGGAATTAATTTATTATCTCCAACAGCGCAGCCAGAGAAATGTTTGGCATTTTTCTTTTTTTTTTAAAAAATATTAAATATTAAATATTTAAATTCTATGTTGTAACATTATTTAATATAATTAATTGAATTGATCTGTAAAAACTTCTGTGCAAAAATAAAAGCTGGGTATTTTTGCGAAGTTCTGGTTAGAATTTAAGTCTTTATTCTGATATTATATAGAGTTGATTGCTATATTTATGTGGGACTCAGGAGGGGAGGTACAACGTTATTCGCTACCTGCTCCCTGCAAAAGGAGAGGAGGGAAAAGAGAAAGCGGTGGGCAAGATTGTGTTAAAAACATAGTAGCAATGATAAAAAAAAAATAATAAAAAAAAATTTTTTGGTGGCGAGATTTTTTTCTACGTGTTCTATCGTGTATACTGTTCTATATTCTTACAGAATTTAAATCTGATTTATTTTGCTAAAATAATTATAATACACTTCGTTGAAAAAGTATTCTAGCATAATATGTGCAATCTAGCCCACCTCAGCGCTGCCTACTTGCCAGGGGTATGACGTCAGAGCAGTCCCCTCTATGGCTTGATTGTAATTTGCTGCTTGATCTAAGAGTGGCATTACATGTCCTCAATTAGAAATTTCCTGCTCTTATATCAAAAACCACCACATCTATTCTCTAATCGTATAAATATATCTCATATAATATATCTTCTGGTAACGTATTTTGAGTAAACAATGTTAAAATATATAGAAATAGGCTCTATTTTAATGGCTGTAGTTTTACTATATTACACCACGTAAGTTTACCTCGCGTACTTCCTTTGACGTCAATCATTATATTATTTTATAGCATCATACACTTAAACTATATTAAATTTATTTTTAAAGTCTCACCGGAAATAGTAATATGTTTATTTTTTTTTTATCAAAATTTAATTTTGAGATTTACCGTAAATCCTATATAATACTGTATAATGCAAAACTTCAATGATCAAAATACATTAACAAGAAACTAAAGTACACTTCCGGTCAGAATATTAATTTAATTTGAATGTAAAGATGAAGAGCAGGAAAAGGTTTATCAAAATATGTTGAGTGTGTTTACATTTATTTATACCCCCAAAAGTTTTTGTTCATAACGCTCTATATTTGATGTAATAATAATAATAATATCAACAACAAACAGTTAAACTGTATCATTATACAGCTTTGCCCTAAATGTTTTTTACTAGAAATGTATATTAACTACTTAATTATATTTTAGAACAAAAACTTTATAGCAAAATTCTCCGAACAACAGTTTACGAGTTGTTGCTCTTGGTTATAACTACATAAATTAAAGTCTAAAAAAAATACTGATCTTAATTTAATCAATATATAATGCTTAAATTAAAATGTTAATTTTAAAATTAAAATGTTAAAATGTTAATTTAAGAAATATAAAGAAAAACACTGCTTGAATGTACGTGATCTATATATATACTTGAATTCTTTTTTCTTTTTTTTTTTTTTTTTTCTTTTTTCAAACTCCCACATATTTTATTTATAAAATAAAATATTTTTTTATCACTCACCCTGCGACAACGAGGACTTAAAATCTGGTTATACTTGCTGTATTGCGGGACAATGCTCACAATCATTGAGTTTTTTTTTTTTTATCCCAAACTTTACATTTACAAATTCAATAAAATTAGATCGACGTAAGAAAACAATAACAAGGTGTTATCAAACTCCTTGGCTTTATCTCGTTTGGTGTTACATAACACGCTGAAGACTGCGATTATCTCACAAAAGGCGTTCTTCCTGTGCTCTCTTCTTTTCACTAAAAACCGGAAATTACAATTTTATAACTTAGCTTATTCATTGGCTAAACCTGCAGAATTTTCTAGTCTCTCGAGGTCAAAGTTTATTAAAATCTACGCAGCAGTTGCTTATCTCAATAATTGTAAATGTTTTTTTTTTATATATAATTGCAGAATAATAACAAGCAATCAACGACCACAATTTTTTCCATTACTTCATAAATGGTCGAGGTATACAAAATTTTAATGTTAGTGGAGTGGGGAATTGCGTTTTTAACTTCCTTTGACCAAGACCGTAGTACTTAAAAAAACTTCAAAGTCTTCTTTTGAAACTTTTTTTTTTTGCGTTTTTATAGCAAGCATAATTTAAAAGAAAATGTTTATTTACATGTTTAAAACAACAATAAAAAAAAGTAGAAAATTATGTTCATTGAATTAAATTCATTATATTTTTAATTAATTAAACAAAAATTACATTTAACTTTCTTGCGAATATTACAGGCATTATCAATGTGTTCATCTTGAAAATGTACTCTATTGTAACATATTATCATGTGACGATATGGGTAAATTATTAATCAAGGTGCAAAGTTGCAATACAAAAAAACATTTTTTTTTTACTCCGCATCAGCATTGGCGTGCAATGACAAGGTATTGCTGCACTTCACGTTACATTATAAGCCGCCCGTGACTGTGTCAAGTGTGCATTAACTGATGGTATAGTATATACGTCTCCTCGCGGCCGGCCCAGAGCTACAGGGCTAATCCTCCATTGAATAGGGTATATGGACACCCTAATCCGGCTTATGATGTCAAATTCTGAATTCTGGTTGTCTTAAAAAAATGAAACTTATTAACCAATAGGAGGGTTGGAAAAAACCTTTTTGTAGTTCAATAGAGAATTAGCCCTGAGCCAGCCCTGTTGGATGCAGTCGTATGTATTCAACTTCACAAAAAAGATTGTTAACAAAAATATTGTCCCTCGTTCGAAATAATGATTTATCTGCTTACCAAGAATAATGAGCTATTTGCTACTTCAGGTGAGCCAATTATAAGCATTACATATTTTATATCGATTTACAGTTCATAATGCGCTCACCTGAAATAGCAGATAGCTCATTATTGCAACGAAATTATGGTAAGCACTGTAAGCAGATAGATAAAAAAAGCTATACCTATTGTAGGTATCAAAGAACAAATATTTCCAGCCTAAAATAGGGGTGCTTTACCCATTTCAGGTTTAAGTGGACCTATTTTCATTAATTTACCTAAATATGTAATATGATATTACATACTTAGGTATGCAATAACGTGAAATGGGTATTTAGTTGCCTAAATTGGAAACGGATCTACCTGAAACTTAGATGTACCCAATAAGGGTTACTTAATTACCTAAATATTAGCCTACCTACATTCTATATGTGCCCAGAATAGGTCTTTATATTAGCCTGATTTTTTGTCCGTTAAAATTTTAAATAAAAGACGATAAAAAAAAACTAAGCCAATCAAATTTTTATGGCGAGAGATGACTCCCACCACATGACATCATCATGACGTGTTAGCGTCGGTCTGCAGCTGGAGTGCAGTTTGATACAGAAACATCCTCATTTACTGGATAATATTGTCAAACCAAGGTAAGATTAAGGAAATATAATGATATAATTACAATCATGAAGTTATAGTGTACACGTTGATATGAAAATTTCTGACACTTGTTTGCAATTGCTCTGTAGAAATCGAATGCATCATAGAGGCCGGCACGAATGCAAAGAGGGAGTTTGGAGCTTGCCGTGTGGACCGAGCTGTGAGCTACTGCGATCTGCCGAGTCGCCCGCCCGTCTACAATGTCCACATTACCACCTACCCACAGCCCATAATGATGCTCTGCTACCACAGGTATAGTAATTAAAAATTGAACATTTACTGCGACCTTTTATATGTATAAGTTTTGCTGGATAAGAAATAAGAATCTAAGTATCTATTCTGTATGGGTGCAAAACAAAACTTGAAAATAAAAAAAAAATAATAATAAAAAAATTTAAAAAAAAATATGAAAGCGTGACATGAAAGAAATAAATAAAATAAAAGTTAATGCATGCAGCATCCTCGAGATTCTTAATTTCTTATCTCATATATGTACTATGAATTATGATATAGTCGTGGATATTCAAAAGACCCCTTTCTTGTAATGTGAGCGTGTATTAAAATATAACCAAGACGATTGTTCGGACGACTTTTTTACACTATAATAACATGGGATAATTTTACTGAAATATTGATATATTTTATTTTTTATGTTCCTTATAGTGCAAGGAGTATTAAAAAAATCAAGATAATTATTATACTAAAGTTAACTTTGTTAATATTAAAAATTTGCTGGATTGTTTTGTTTTTCTAATTGTAAACACAGTATCATATATAATTATATTATATGACAGTATATTAGGTAATTCTTGTGGTTCACTTTTTTTAATTTGTATCTTTTTATTTGAACGTTTTTAATTTCACTATAATAACAAAATTGTTATCGATTCTAATTAAAATTAAACGTTTTATTTGTTCTATAACATTTCTTTCTTTTTTCATTGCAGATTTTGCTTCACCAAGGAAAGATCATACTCTCAACATTGTCTTCTAGCCAACAAGTCCATGCAGCCAAAAAGCAGTGGACCCACAAAATCCCCAACCCCATGCAAATAATATCAGTGAGTTTTTATATAAATAATCCCGACTGACTCATTAACTACAAAGACGATTATTATTATTTTTTTTTTCAACACCCACAAAAAAATTGAAGTGCTAGAGTTAACAAAAAAATTGTAATAAAAAATTATGTTTATGAAGTGTTTTAAGCTTTTATTTCTGTTCTGCCCCAACGCCAAAACAACAAATATTTCATTGATATATGTATGAAAATGATTTTCATTAAATAAAATTGCTTTATTTTATAATTATGCGTGTATTATTTATATAAAAATATATTTAGGAAATTATACTACCTAATTTTGAGTTAAAAATGTAACTTAAAATGGGCTGATATTAATACCTATTTTCAGTATTTTTGAATTCCTAGGTTAATATTTAGCTAAATAAAGTTACCCGAATTAGGTACATTAAAAGTTATAAGCTCATCTAAAATAGGTAAGCAGGAATGCTACCCGTTTTAGTTTAATAAGTTGACCTAATCTGAAGACAACCTCTTGGGTATCTGTAATTACCCGTTTTAGGTTTTCCTTTTTTACAGTGTATGTATTGTAGCCACTTATAAGTGAAATAGTGTCATCGGTGCTTTGCTGCTTTCCGCACCGATGATTAACTCTGTATAATAAATATGTATTTTGGGTGAAATAAATAGATCATTATTTTGGACGAGATACGATATAGTTATATACTTCTTTCTATGTCTGCATCTAGTTTTCCATGTTCCTCCAAGGGAAGATTCCGTTATTAATAATAACTACATGAAAAATCTATCGTGACAATATACCTATCATGCCATGCACGTATAGCATAATGTACCGACTAAGGAATTTCTAAATTGCATATTGCTTGAAACTTATTATATAGTTACAGAAATGTTGCAACGTATCTGAAAGTCGCCTCACCGACCTGACAGAACTATCTCGGACACAACAGATTGATGCTACCGATGTGATAATCACCCAAACATACCATGTTTAGAATTTAGAAGTTCCTTACGCCATCGTCGGTACACCTGGCCATGGCCAAATCTTTAGTTACTATATACTAAAAGGTTCATATCTAACTTGGTTTTCGTCAGAAACGCTCGGGTGTCCTTCAGCTCGGCCAGTAAAATTCTTCGTTACAAAACAACACACCAATGTAAATGACTGAAGACGTTACAAACACGACGAAAACCAAGGGACGAAGTTAACGTAGTCGAGTCAGATAAAAAAATCTAAACACTCGAATCAACCTTGATTATTTTTTAAAATATTAAAATTACAAGAAAATATGTAAATGAAATGAACACATTATAAAAAATAGAATAGATATTAATTGCTATGTGATTATATATGAATAAAATACAGACAAAAATATTTCTCTCTTTGTAATAAAAATATATGATATAATTATAATAAGAATTATTGTATCAATGTTTAAATCAGGAGCAAGGAGTATGTTACCCGCTCCATTGACATGCAAGACAAGTTGCCTGCTCTCACGGCGATCTGTGATTTTTGTTTGTTCCATCAAATGTTTTATTATATGAATAAAACAACAATTTAATATAATACAGTTGTATATATGATTTTATTTCATATACGAGCTAATATGAATATGTGAATGTTTATACTTTATACATTTAATAAATAGCTTTATACAGTTGAATAATGTAGAACAACGAATTATTGTTTGTTTAACAATATTTATGCATAACAATTAGAAAAAACAATGTTTTAGCAAGTCAACTGATTTAATGAACAGAATAATGTTTCAATATACGTTGTGGGGTAAAATTTTTAAACTGAATACTGAAACGTGATGGTAATGGTGGAGCTTACTTTTTTAACGTCAATTTTAGTCGATTTTATTAAAAAATATATTTTAAAAAATTCAAACCTTTAATACACTATAGTCTTAAGCGTAAATCACACAACAATAACAGAAAAATATCATCAAAATCTTGTACTGATTTACAACTTTCCATTAAAAAATGTTTTTCTTGTGTTTTCATTAGTAATTTCTGTATGCAATAAATATTGAATGATATATGTGCACATATTAATTCATAAGGTCAGTATTGTCACGGAGAGGATCATAACAATATTATAAAAATTATAAGAATTATTCAGTAAACACTAAACAGTACATAGAATCAGTTTAAAAAATATATTATATAATATACGGAATATACCAAATGTTTTTTTTATAATATATGATTTTGTTGCTATATAAACAGACAAGAATTGATGATATAAATAATCAAATTATTCTAACTTTACGTTCTTTATCACATAAATATAGCATGCTGGGTGAGCTATCGTTTATTTAATTGCATGTATTTTTTTTTTAACAGTTGAGGGTGGGCAAGCAAGCAGGCGCACTGTGCCCTTGCGTCGAGAGTTCCGCCGTGGCTATATACAGTCCACTCCACAAATGATTGACGAGGCGTACCAGAGTCTCAGCTAATCAAGCGACTGAATTATTAATGTGAGCAGTTCGTTTTACTCGTTCTAGTTATTGCTGCATGACAGCGCGCTGTGGCACTTTATAGAAATATATACGCGTACAGCAAAACGATGAAAAACGATTATCGTCTCTCTCTCTCTCTCTCTCTCTCTCTCTCTCTCGTATATTAATCATTTATCAAACTGAATCATTTACTGACTTATACAGTAAATGTTTTTAATTTTATTCATGATGAATATTTTATGACATATTCTCACTTCTCAACTTTATATAAAAATCAAATAAAAAAATATGAAGTTTTGGTCTGACATGTGATTTTTATTAAAGCAACGAGGGTAATGTCAACACTGTATAAATATTAATTTATAAGTATTTATTCAAATCAATGATGGTAATATTGCATCCATATCGGTATATAAAATAGCTTTGAAATGCGTAACTCAAGTCTATTATAAAAAAGTTCTGCTTATCATCAGTTATAAGCTAAAATGTATGACTTTTTACCATTATGTCTTATATATAGAGTTGGAGTACGAAAACCTATAGTATTAAAAGAAAAATAAAAAAAAAAAAAATCTTATCAATAAAGAAATGTACTGTGTACTTAAGTAATAAGTTAACAGAAGATAAATATATTATCTATAATGTTGTTTTTTGATTTTTTTTTATAATTACATATTTGAATTTAATAACTATACGAATTACTGTTTTGATCTTGATAATGTTTTGTGTTACATGTTTAAGTATGTTTATTATTATTATTATGTATGAATGACGTAAAATTCATGCTGTACTTGTGTGGCGAGTGATTAAATAAACAAATTGAATTAAACATTTATGAATCAATGAAGACTTGTTTTAGACATTGCATACATTTATTTATTTCACCAAATATATGTACATATTAACATAATATTAAAAGAGAGGAAATGAAAATTGTGAAATGAAATTACAGGGCACTGTTAGAAGAACTAGAACAATTAAGTAAGAAGCGTAAACGAAGGTTATCTGATGTTGTGCAACGGTTGGTGTTGTTAACAATTGTGACGTCATCACAATTATAATATTACAAACATGGAGGTATTATAATAATAAAAGAGAAATTTCTTTACCTGCATGGTCCAGCAGGTAAGGCTATGAGAAAGCAAGAAGGTGAGAAGTCAGGCCAACGTCCTATTTCCAGTCAGCCAGTAAGGTGACCTATTTCTATTGTCTAATTATTTTTTTTTACTGTAATTATATCTGCGTAGTAAAATTATACACCTGCATGCATGATTAGTGCTTCACTAATTGCAAGAATGTCAGCTGTAATTTCTTAATCCGAATGTACACCTAACTTGAAGAAAAGTTAAAAATATTTTTGTATCGTTTTTATAAATATTTATATGACGAGAACGTTGGAAAAAAAATCTCTGTCATGTGTGGCGGTTGGTTGCGAGGAGAAGCTGCTTCGCGTTTTAGCTGCAACAATATCCCGAGGATATTTACAGTGAAGACAATGAAGAAGACCAGAATCCTCGTGAGTGTTGCACCCCCAGGGTGAAAAGTATGACGTCATTACAGTACTCGAGTACAGAGAGCAAATAAATAATAATAAATGTAAATAAAACATCTCAAACATAAAAAAAAAATCCGGTTATATTTTCAATATATGATTTATTTTTTTGTTACTATTTTTTTATAAAAATTATGTTAGATGGCAAAGTTTACTTAAGAAATTACACAAATGGAAATAACTTCAAGGTTTCTGACAATATTATAATCATATTTTGTTGTGTTTGCAGTAACAGCACTGATTCTCTCTATAACTTGTTTATTTATCATTTTTATTAAAGTACACAGTAGGAAAATATATTGTACAGTTATCTCCTCGGAAAATATCTCTAAAAGATAAAATATTGGGGACTGTATTTTTTTTTTTTTTTTTTTTATAAAATGTCCGCTTGTTAAATTTTTACACCTTGTGAGCATGCAACTACTCCCATGACGCACTATAATAAATTGGAGCTTTAAAAGTTATATTCTTATTTTTTTTTAAAGCATAAATTATCAAAATTAATAATAAAAGTAAAATGATTCCACAATACTTTCAGGAGACTTCACATCACAAAAATGACACATCATGGCTGATAGTGATGTACAGTCGTTACTACAGAAAATTTATATTACAAAGAGATGCCATGATGATACTACCATAAGGGCAGATCTGTGAAGGAATTTTCAAAGGCAAAAAAATGTATAACAAGAAAATATAAGATTTCACTATTAAATGACTAATTAAATGTAATAACAATTTGTAACTGAGTTAGCACACGATATTGTAGTATAATATTAGTTTTTCCGGGTAAGCCTATAAACTAGCAGGATGAAAACTAATGTAAACTGGCGTAACCATGCTCATAACGATATATATAAATATATGCTGCATTAAATTAATAATGCAGCATATATTATAAAGCATGGTTTTCCCGTCAGAGCGCTAAACCTAAACTCACATATTATGATGTAAATATTGTAACATACATAAAAAATTAACTGGCATATATATAATATATATATATATACCTTTTAACTCCATGATATTTCACAGTATATAATATATATTATAATTTTTAGTAAAAACATACATATAATTATATAAATTAAATATGTACCTTTTAATAATTTATAATATAATTTCAGAAGTAGGTAATTACGTTTGAGCTGAAAGCAGTGGACAGAAGTTGTTGCTTTTAAAAAAATATATATCACAAAATAATTATTTAAAAAAAATTTACGAATATATTTACTAAAAATTTAAATTATAAATATCACGAGTTAACACGTAGGTACAATTGTGGTCAATTTGACTCGGACATTTGGAGAGCATGAGAGACAGAGTAGCCACCAACAGTTCACTCGGCTTACCAACATCAAAAGTACTGCCTAGTATTGTGGCCAGGTAGACTTGGAAAAGACGATTGTGAATTACTTCACCTGAGCTCCAACAGTGTTATCATGTAAGTCAAGTGAGTAGATTGATTGTGCTCACTTCTACACATGTCCCAATTTTTCTTCCCTTAACTGTACATTATAATAATGTTGTGAGTCTACTATTTTGACGTTGATATAATGTCAGTTTATAAAAGTGCAAGGTAGCTGTGAGCGTGAAAAAAAAAAAAAAAAAAAAAAAATGAGCTGCAACCGTTTGACGCTGAATATATAAAGGTGTGTTTACCCAGGTGATCTTTCCGCAACATTTTAATGTCCAGAATTGTTTAGACACGGAAAAGCTTCCAAGCAATCAGGAAATTTGAAATTTCCAATTCGTTTAGCTGAGCCAAGTCAAAATCAATCAGAATTTAAAAAATCTATTTCCATTTCCCAAAATTATGGATGAAAAGTGGGTTCGTTTAAAAAATGTTAAAGGTAATAAAATTAATGAAAAACATAATTTATTAAAATATAATTTATAGATTAAAAAACACGTACTTTCTGATAACAACTAGATGGTTTATTCTCATGTAAATTACCATGAAGATACATACGTACTCGGCTTGTTTTGTTTTTTAATGTATTGCTGTAAAATCGATTAGTGACTAAATTAATTTAGTAAAAGAAAATAATACAATCAAAATTAAATAGGCACGTTTGCTGTTGAAAATCATGTAATATTAGCCCAAATTCCTAAAAATAAGACTCATGTAAATCCAGTTTAAAGCTTGTAGGTAAAGTGCTTCAAAGAATTAAGAGTTAATTTATTCGTCGCTTCATTGCTTCATGTGTGCTCCGCTGCTCTGTGAACATCAATATATCAACTCTATGGTGAACATCACCACTCAATACAATGCAGCAGCCAGCTGACATGCAAGCCTACATGTTGAAAGAAGATTTTTTACGTCGTACAGAAAATTTCCATATCACGTTGTTGTAAACATTTAGATCAAGATCTTTTCATCATATTAATTTTTTATGTTATGTCAATTTTAATATAAAATTAATTTAAAAATGTATGTCATGTAAATATACTGTAATATTGTGAATGGTGACATGAAACTTGTGAACAACAATAACATATTATATTGTATTTTTACAATATTAAATTTTAAATGTCATAATTTAATTATAATGCATTAAAATAATAATTGTAATTATACAAAATTGAAAGTGT
>OX463781.1:29715010-29800010 GCA_949825025.1 Siphlonurus alternatus | reverse complement strand
GAGTTTCCAACAACCAACAAGTATCCATCAGGGCAGAGCGATTCGCAAGCACAGTGTATCCCGCATGGCTATAAAGAGGTCCACCCAATCCCCCAAGATTTTCTCTCCCTCTCTCTTCTCTATCGAATCTTTCACTGACAGAAAAGCGGTGGTGGTGAACTGAGAATGTTACTGCAAACCCGTGCCTCTCTCTCTATGTGTGTTACATACAACCTCTTCCACAACACAACCTGCCTGCCCGCAATGTTGACGAAATGCTCTCTTATAGAATACCCAATCGCCAAGGAGCCAGTATAAAAGATCGAAGCTTTATACACATATGCACCTGCTATATAGAATGGTTCGTCGATACAATATATATAAAGTATAACACTAGCACAGCGACACAAATAGAAACTATCCATTTCCTGGAAATCGAATCAGTGAACTGACATTGTCAGACTTTAAAAAAAAAGTAACATGCTACAAATTAAAGAAAAACAAAACCAAATGTATTGTACCCTAATGTTCAATATATTGCTTCCAATTTGAAGAATTTATCATCATCAATAATTATTTAATTATATTATATTAGGTCTGTTCGTAAATGCACAATTGATTCAGGAATCAGATGAATTTACTGCACAGGGAACATAAGATAAGATATTTAATTAGATGAGATAGGATCATCAAATAATTTATTATTTTCTGATTGTGTATTTACGAACAGACCTATTATTTATTGAAAAAAAAAATGTTAACTGATTTATTATTGAATATAATTACATCTCTTGTAATTTAATTAATAAAATAATGAAAATTAAATTAAAAAAAAAAACATAAAAATATATTTTTATAAAAATAAGACTTAAGCTGGTATTACACGATATATAATTCTTCATTTTTCTGTACAAGAAAACTTTTAACTCCTGTTTGTGTAGAGATGAATTTCTATATTGTATAAAAGAAAAATCATAATATGTAATTATATATAAATTTGAAAAATTGTATCATGTAATACCAGCTTTAATAATCTGCAATTACATAACAATTAAAAAAAGCTTTACATACTTATGGTAAATTTACATATTATGGTGGATTTGAGAATGTTTAATATCTCATTATTATTATTTTACCTCTGATTTTCTTTAAAAAAATATGGTTACGTAACTAACTAGACAACATGTAAAGTATTCCAGGCGTACATTATTAACAAACAGTGCTTTATTACGTACGTAACATGATATAATGAATGTTATAATGAAGTGTAATAGTCGATATATTCATTGATCAAAGTGCAATTTTATGTCACGTATGATTTGAAGCGTATGTGCAAACATCAAGGAGTGCGCTAATTGAGTGCGTTGGTAAAAGAGGATAAAGTGCAGTTGAGTGCATTAGTGGCGATGCATCTCCTCGCATGCTCATATTGTACTCTCGAGAGTTACTGATGCAGTATAGTGACTGAAGCTGTAAATCCCTTGGGCCTGTCACGCGCGCCGCTCTCTCTCTCAGAACCGCAAACCTACTAATTCTTTATGTCTAATTCTTTCCATCGCATTCCCCGTGAGACCAGCAGCCGCCAACTGTCACTTGACCAGATTATTTCTCTTTCTTTTATTACTCTATATACGATATAAAAACGTTGATATATAATATATATCATGTAACATATTATATCATATTTTCACTTTTAGTATTTTTTGCACGTACATAAAAAAGAAAATATCAATATAATTGGTTAATAATTTTTATTTTATTTATTTATTTTATTATATTTTCCTCGTGAGTAAATAATAAATGGCAATTCAGAATTAGGAAATTCACAAACAGTCCAACATATATACGTGAGTTTAATTTCATATTGGTATGACTATATGGATATAATATAATATTACATAATATGGCAATAGGCTGACATGACGGTGCATGCTGCCAAAATTTTCAAAAATATATTGTAAGTTTTCTTTAAATTCTTTAAAATTAAAAATGTTAAGTTTTTGCTCACCTCAGATTTTTTATTTTTGTTTATATTTGTAAATCATTGTTTTAATGCTTTGTCCTCTAATTACACAAATTACACATGGCTGTCGCTTCAACCAACAAAGGTGCTGTCTTCCTTGAAACTCGGAATCTGATGTCACATGCAAAGGCCTTATGATTTCACTCAATAAATGGTAAAATTTTAATTAAAAATGATATTATTTAATTAATTTATCATAATATATATATATATATACACATACATACGATATATATTTTCATTATGAAAGCACAATAATACACTGGCCAAACAAAACAAAAATTAACAATCAATATATTTATAATTATGTTAATGCATTCAATATATTCATTAACTTGTAATAATTAATTGTTTTTTTTAATAACAAATATATATATAATATAACTTTTTTTTTTATTATTGTAAAAATAAAGCAGAGGAAATATTTATACCGAAATAATGAAATGAAAAACAATTTTGCATGTAAATAAACATGTTTTTTTAGTACAATTTAATCACATATAATGTAGAAGATGTATAATATTATATATTGTGTGATATCCTGATTCACCAGCCAACATAATATTACTTCATACATGATGTATACGCACCACAACCAATAAATTTCAATCAACTTTAATTGTTCACTCTCTAAGTCAGTGATGTCATCAAAACAAGAAATATTTCATTAGAATCGATTTTTGTTAACAGTGAAAAATAATTATTCACAAAGTCTTAAGGCCACATTTAGGGCTCAATAATTTAAGACCAGAAATTTTGGGTCTAAAAAGCATGCCTAAAATCGGGCTTTAAATTATCGAGCCCTAAATGTGGCCTTAGGGCTTTGTGAATGCCCCTTATAAAGAATTAAACAAAAAGCAGATCTGTTCAGTGTAAGAACTTAAAATAAAGACTACGTTTACTATAATATAATATATATTATATAAGATAAGCAATATAGAAGTTTTTTCGTAAAAATATATTATATTATACAATATATAATACAATTAATCGTTTTTTAAAGTAAAACTTTTGAAAAAAGAAATCCCAATGAGCTGCAAAAATGCAAAAGATCAAGAAATGAAAGCTTGCCATACAGTCATACAGTACTTTCTTCATTGCTATAAAAATTTGAAAAACATAATATATATATTTATTCAAATTTTTTCAACACGAAAATAATTTGGCTACTAACCATTTTATAATAAAACAATATTTATTGATTGCGGTCGACATGTATCAAATAACATTATGCCTCCGGTCATTACTTGTCTTGTAGTGCTGGGATTGTATCCCCCAGTGCTCATTATTGTCATGTCGTGGAAACACATGTGCTGGAGTGACCTGGAATCGCGTCGAGGTCAACTCGTCCCAGCTGTTGACTTGACATCAGAACAACAATCACTAATTGGATCTTATTTAGTTCGTTCTTAAGAAATGCATTAATAATTAATGTCTCACTCCCTCGTACTTTTAAAATTGATTAATTTTATATAATTAATAAATTATTGTCCATCTTCATTAAGCTGAAAAGAATGAAAATGTTTACTTTTAATTTAACTGAACTGAAAAATGCAAATTACCTCGTGATAAACTTTTTAATGTTTTTTGTTAAGTAAAAATTTCATTTTATGACTTCAAATAGCAATATGTATTAAATAATAATTGTTTATTCATCCATATTTTTAAAATATAAAAATCATTCAATTTTAGTTATACTCGTTTTACATAATTATTAAGTCTTGCTGGTTGAAATTTATGCTTGTATATACTTTTTAAAGCATCGTATTAATTCAAAACAAGAAAAAGTTAATAAATTCCCACATTAGTTTAGTTTTTAGTTACATTTCATTCTATATGATATATTTAAATTTTCTAAAATTTCCTGCTTTTTCAATATTTTTCGTAGAATTGCTTTTAGAGTTACATTTTGCTGCAGTGACTTTTAGAGGTTGTAAGTATGAATGATCTTGACCATATGATGTCAGTAAAGATATTTATGGCAGAGTATTCTCGAAGGGTGTTCTCCAAACATACCTCCTCTAAACTTACGAGAAACCTTTGGGGTGAGGATATGACCTCTCTCTCCCCACCCTCAAGGGAAAGCGAGTAGATCATGGTCTCTACAGCAGCAGCAGCGACGACGGTTTATGACCACGCCACCGGCCATCCATCATCCATATACATACATGTAACCAAACATGTCACCAGTATCAGCAACAGCTGACTCATGAATACTCCAGTTTTATACGACGTTGTGTATATTTATATTTTTTATATTATTTATATTCATAAAAAAAAATGTATACTATATCCTATATTTGAAACATATACAGAATCTGCTATATCAAAATTTAATATCTATATATATGGGTATATATTTATAGTCTCACCCTTGTATATAGGGTGCAAGTAAACGGAAAAATCTGCAAGCGGGCAATGGGGGTGATTTATGGTAGGGATAGACGGATGGTTCTGTTGGACAGACATGTGGAGAAGCATATATATAGTAGTGTGTGTATACGCGTTCATCCTTTGTAACATAGTGCTCGAAAAAAATATATATTATATAATATGTACTAGAGACAGAGAGTTTTAAAGCAAAAGCATGAGAGTCAACGCAGATGTGAAGGGTTGGAGTAGTTAATTTTTGAAACTCATAGAAAGTATTACAGTAGCAGTGGTAGAGCGTTAGGTAATTGGTGTAATTTGAGCGCTGGCATGTCCAAGCGAGTGGAGAACGGTGGCAGCTGGTGCCTGTTCCATCAACGTGGTACACCTGCAGTAGCAGCCACCACAGTTGTGGTGAACCCCCTCTTACCCCCGGGCACTGAGATCTTCATTGATCTCACAGCATCAGTGAGAGCTGGAGCAGCAACCAACGTCACTGGTAAGTAATCACATTAACAAGAATCATCAGATCATTCAATTACTCATCACACGGTCGATACACATCATATGGCTTCAATATTAGCTTAGCTATAGTATAGCTATTGGATACTGCATCATGTTGTTGATTGAAAATTTAATTATATATAATAATTGATTTCTGATTCATAACTTTATGAATTTAGACAACAATCATTATATGAACTTAAATTTTATTTGATTAATTTTTTTAATATATCATGATTGTAACTAATATTGGATTATAAAAAAATTATTATTATATATTTAATGACTATTAAAATTGAGAGAAAATGTAATAATATGATTCAATAACTCAATTTTATAGGGAGCCTGTATATATAATGTTGAAGAAATTAATATTTTAATGAAACAGTTTTATAATAAACTATTTCAATTATTTCATAATTTAATTTTTATTGATGATTATTAACTCTCATATAATATACATTATATAGTAAACATATAAACACACTCTAAAGCTAATATATATATATATATATATATATATATATATATTTGAAAATGTTGTTTTTCGTGACTTTTGACAGTTTTGACCGCGTGTTGTAAACAGCTCAAATGTGTCAAAATAGAGCTCAAGCGAGACTCAAACCAGCATCTTCCGTTGCCGAGCGGTTACCTTTACACCAACAAAAACTCTCTCTCTCTCTCTCTCTCTCTCTCTCTCTCTCTCTCTCTCTCTCTCTCTCTCTCTCTCTCTCTCTCTCTCTCTCTCTCGCCATATACTATCACTGCCTTATATTTGAGTCAACACTGTATATCCAATGTGTTCCCATCATCCTCATAATATATTTGTTTGGCTCCACTAAATAGCGTAATGTTAACTCTTTATAAATATTTGATTTTTGCTGTCAGTTTGTGAACATACACCAAGTACGCGTATATGTACATTGTTCACAATTCTCGCCGTTTAATGTGATTAATAGCTCTCAACTTGATTAAATGTACCTAATATATTAACATAGTAAATACTTGCTGTTATATCTTGCATGTTTACAACGATATTGACTGCAGCAGCAACATGTATATTTTATAATAATGAAAATTGAGGAGAAAAAATCACTATAATATTGAAGCCATGGCATAACTAAATTACTTAAATAGTAAACACAGAAAAGTTTTTTTCGTGTGTTAAATAAATAATTATGAGCCATCTTGTAATGCGAAAATCTGTAGGAAAAATAAAAAGATCTTCTATCAAATATGAAATTAAAAAAAAAAAAAAAAAAAAAAAAAAAAAAAAAAAACATACACATACACATACACATACACATGACATGTAGTTGACCATCGAATAATTTCGTATTGCAAGAGATAAGAGATACAATTGGCGGTTCAGAACATCACTGATTATAAATCATATTATTGATTGCTAGGCAGAACTCTTTCGAGAAAACCTTATTTTTAACCTACCTTGAGGTTAGGCAAATTGTTCAGCATTAGACGCCATCTTGACCCTGCCGCTTATACTATCCGCTGTGACTTGGTGTTGACAGTGTTGCCTAAATTCAAGACACGATTATTTTATATCATAAAAAGTGTCAGTGAAACTAATTATTATACTGAAGAAGATGTGGACATTGACAATTTGATGACATTATTTGAATATTCAAAAATTATACTATTCAAATTTGATGCATAATTTTATCAACTTATATATTTTAAAAATTATTGTCATAAATTAAAAAATAACATTAGTTTATTTTATCATCTGATCTGCCTGATCTGGTTAAAAAGTCTTGTACTTAAACCCAAATTTGCATTGTAATATGTGTTTTCTGAATAAAAGCTTTTTTAATCTTGAATCTATATCTGGCTGATCTCGCAATTTTACAAAGATAACATTGTACTCATGTATCTATCATGGAGAGAGAATGATTTTAGTCTGTATATTATTCACATATTAAATGATAAATGGAAGCATTTTTCTATTATGTGTGTATTATATATGCATTTTTTATTTTCTCAAACTTTAGTTTTTAAGCTAATATGCAATAATCAAGGTTGATTTGAGTGTATAGATATTTTTATCTGACTCGACTATGTGCATCTATTGTACTGTGAATTTTGATACAGTAAAACCTTTTTAAACTGAAACTGGCTGATCTCATGATGGTTAAAAAGAAAAAAAGTCATACATACTTAAACCCAAATTTGTATTGTAATATGTATGCGTTTTCTAAATAAAGTAACTTTGAATCTGTATAAATAAATGGTTTAACTGTTAAGGGATATTTTTATAGTGATTTTTTTCACTCATAATCTCATAATATATAATTTTCATATATAATAATTAATAAATTATGTATAAAGATTAAAAAAAAGCAATATTTGATGTCAACTATTTAAAACATGGCATGCAAGCACTAGAAATATTTTCTACATTTTTAAAGTCTTTAAAATGCATAATTTAAGAATTCATTTGTTTTGCACTCAACTCTCCGTTTAAACATTTCAAGCCAAATTACGAGATGTAGACACTCGGTGTTCACTTGGAAATGAAGCACTAACAATTAAAAGCTCGAGAGAGTAATTATCATGCGTAAGGCCGGCGAATGACGACCACGGTTCACCATGACCATATTTTGTCTGGAATGATGACGCTGTTGCTCACTGCGGTCGTGTGATGAATACGGTCGATCTGTCAAACCGTCTCTGCATGTGTCCGCAGCTTTCCCCTAAACTGCAACGTCAAGATTAAGTGTAGTAAAAACGTTTACATGTGTGTAACAACGTGTATAAAATATTTTACTCTACAAGACAGCACACATCTCAATAGACAATAATGGTTGCATTTTTTTATTTCATAATTAGAAAATATACCTAAAATCATGTTTTTCTGAATTTTTTCGGATTTTTTGGAGTGCGGGAACTAATTTTAAAAAAATATTTGAAATACCTGAATTTGGGTGGTACACCTGATGGGACAACCGTGACGTCATTTGTCGTGCTGTGATTGGCTGTTGATGATGTCACGGTTGCTGTGATTGGCTGTCGATGACGTCACGGTTGTTCCATCAGATGTACCACCCAAATTCAGATATTTTAATATTTTTTTAAAATTAGTTCCCGCACTCCAAAAAATTTGAAAAAATTCAGAAAAGCATAATTTAATGTATATTTTCTAATTATGAAATATAAAAATGCAACCATTATTGTCTATTATATAGTATTTCTTTATTTTAAATAAATTGCCTTGAAATTGCAGAAAAAAATAGCAAATTTATGATAAAATTAGAATTATTATTAATTTTTATTAAAAACTCAACTTAAATTTTTATAATTCCTACTAAAAGAGGAAAAAAAAATACTTATAAATACCTTTCTCCCTTTCGTTACGAGTGACTTTATGTTATATCTTAACCAAAGAATTAAAATTTTAACCCAATTATTCTTTGCCTTAACTTCCCGGCTTTTCAAATAACTAAATTTTCAGTAATATATTTTTTTATCCAACTAATGGATTATTTTTATTTTGTTTCCTTTTTTTTTATTATATCTTACATAATTTCATAACAATTTTTTTTATAAAAACAAAGAGTATATATAATATATTTTTATATAAAACAGCTCATATTGATAACATGTTTTTAACGTACATTGTTGTAATACTCAGTTGATTTTACTTTTTTTTTTTAATTTGTTCAGAACAATGGAAAAAAAAAAGTTTTGACGTTTCGCAATATCAGTACAACAGGAAATTTTGGCGACGAATGAGTGGGTGCATTTTTTTCCTCCCAATTGTTCTCTCGCGTGTAAGTACGATTGTTTTATATACAAAATGTCACAAGAGCTTTAATACAGAATTTGAGTTTATACATGTATACATTAATAGTATATTGTGGTAGAATATACATAATATGAATTATATTTCTCATAGTGAATTGATTGATTTTATGTACATCATTTTATTTTTTCAATCTATTCGAAACAAGCTTGACAGGAAAAAAGAATAAGTCAACATGAATTAAATAGAAATATATAAAAGTATATTAATGGTAACAATACGTTATAGTTTCGATTCATGAAATGAAATACATGAAATAAAAAATAGGGAGAAGGAGGGAGGGAGGGAGAGAGAGAGAGAGAGAGAGAGAGAGAGAGAGAGAGAGAGAGAGAGAGAGAGAGGGCGAGAGAAAGATAAAGTATAAAACGCTCACAAAATATAGAGAATGTTATGTTTCACCCGTCGTCTTACGAGATAACATAAGCCTAGCGAGCTTTTTGTGGTACGTGGGTCAGCCACGAATGCGTCAATTGATTTCCAGTGTTATTAAGTTTTCAACGGTTACGGCTACTGTTTCGATGAAAGAAACCAATAAAAGTCACCCTGTTGTATAGAATATTGTCAAAAAAATTTATACTCATAACCAAGATTGTGACAATAAAAATTATTTGTTTTCTAATCCTATTTCTGATTTATTGTCTCATTCTTTTAAAGATTTTTATATTGTGTTTCTTTTTTACACAATAAATTGATCATTAGTAAAAAAATATGAAAATAAAAATAAATAATATTAAATGGAAAATAATAATATTTCAAAGTATTCTTTTGGGGGGGGGGTAATAGCAAACTTTGTCAAATTTAATTAAAAAGATTAAGTTTCCCTAGTGTACACCGATTCATCATGTGGCTGAGATTCAAAGCGACAAAGATGGAGTGTCGGTAGTGCCACTTTTCAAGACTGACATTATCTGACAAAATTGTCGAGTGAACGATTGGATCACCCGAGTGCTCTAACAAGTAAAGAGGAGCTACAAACAAGTATAGCAAAGTAAGTTCAATCTGAACAGTTCATTTTAATACAAGTAATTAGATAATTTTATAATCCTGCTTTAACTTAGTATCTTTACAGTAGAATTTAATGTTTATTTTTATTTTTAAACTTTTTTTAAGTGATTTTGTTTAAAATTTTTAAAAGAAATTAACAAATAGTTAAAATGTACATTATTAAATATCAAGAATGATAAAAAACAGCCAATGACTCACAAAAGTGTCACAACAGAGTATCAACCTCAAAATTTTGTATTGCAGAAATGGATAGAAGTCTAGAATACTAAACGATAGTCCAGAAGATAGAATACTCTGATTTTTTTACAGTCCGGGAACTATTTTTAAAAAATTATTGAAAGTAGAGAGAGTGACGCCTCTCTTAATAATAGGATAGAACCTGAAAGGGTGTGGGTTCAAACCCGATCTCGGCAAAACTTTTTAACAATACTTCCCGGTCTCTAAAAAATCTGAAAAAAAAAACAACAAAAAAAACAGTGCATGGCATAACTTTGCACCTTCTATCAATTTATACAGTAAAAAAAGTTGATGCCGATACTCTAATATTGGCTAGTAATCTCGTTTTGTAACATCAAGGCATTTCGTATTTTTACTTTGAAATGCATTCAGTAAAAGCCAATCTGGTGTATGAATGACATTCATGTTATTCGTCTAAAATGTAGCAACATTCATGCTTTCTGACAGTAATAAAATTTTCATTATTACGCTCGTCCGTGGAATAGAGATCGATAATAAAACTGCTACTGCTTTATATCATACCACATTTGTGCTTCTTCGTTATAAAAATTCTGTTATTGCTTAATAAAAAAGTGGTATTAATAATTTCATTAGCTATTTGTGTACATCCGGTGGCTCGGATTAGCTTTATAACACTGTTGCTGCTTATAATAGAGCAGACAAGATGAGTTTTTACAACAGCTGTGATGTAACGTCACTCAATCCAGGTGGGAACCGGAAGAGGGGGGGGAGAGGACTTCCACCCGTGGAGAACATTCTCAGCAGCATGTCAGACATGTATTATGAAGGTGTCAAGCAAAATAGACCCTCGCAGGTGTAACTAAAATGATCTTATATATTTCTTATATACTTTGAAAGAAGGTTTGATTATTTTTTTTATATGACAAACATCTGGTAACAGAACATTGTGACTTTATGCACTCTTTCAAGATTCTCTTTGCAAAACGTACTCGACTCACACCCTAAACTGTAATAGCAATGGCAAAGCATAGACTACAGTTTTCAATAGCATATAAATGTTAAAAAAAAATCATATGTCCATGCAGCATGTCCGTTATACGTACATCTTTTATTAATGCCCTTTTTTTCCTCTCTTTTTTAAATACGTCTGAAATTATTCATTTGCTCTTATTTAATAATTTTGAAGAGACTTAAAAGCTTCTATATATACAGACCCTTTAATTTTATATCTATTTTATTAGAACATGCAAAAAAAAAATGTTATTCAAGTTTAAAACTATAGGATTAGACTTTTTTATTAATCATAATTAAATTTGTATAATATAAAAAAAATGTATATATATGTTGCACAACACTCAATTTTAATAACAATAAAAATAATATACATTAACAAATGGGGTCGTTGTTGCAGCACACTTTATGCGACTTGTCTGCATGATGTTTTTCTGCACAAAGCGCCGCGCGACGGAGAAAAAAAAAAAAAAAAAAACGATAAACTTGTTCATTCAATACAATCCGCACTTTTTTCTTTCCTTCTTCAAAGGCATTTTGTGATGAAAGGAAATAAAAATATATTCTGTTATATTTTTTATATGTATTTATTTTTTTAATATATTTCAAAAAAGCTTTTTAGTTTTTTTTTTCTTTTGCCGCCTGCGACATTATAGTAAGCAACCCGCTACACTAAGCAGCTTAAAAAGTTGCATACATTGCTGGAGTTAAAAATATAAAAATAATTCAATAAATTGTTATATACTGTTTATATTTGTATTATACCATGTGATTATTAATTAAAAGTATAAATGCAAACAAAATATTAAGAAAACAAGCATTATGCCTACTAACATACAAGAGTAAACATTTCACAACATTTTATAAGAAGCTTAAAATGAAAGATAAAATTTTAAGCTTTTAACTTACATTATTTCATATATATAATAAATGAAATTTCTATGTTACGTACAAAATGAAATTTATCTTTATAGCATCAAATATGATGTTATCGGCAAGTAACACATTAAATATCCATATTTTAATTACCGAATTGTCAGCATTTTAAATTACAGAAGCGTATAACAATTCGTTATAGCACTTCTATTCTGAGGCGATGAATTCTATATTTAAGATTATTGATGAAAGTCGTCTAGTATTTCAATAAAGGAAAGCTGCAATGGCAAATTTTTCTCCCTCTTCTAAATCCCCTCCCCCCTCATCTCAGCTACCCTCAAAATAGCCAGATAAAAGGTTAAAATACATTGGAAGTGCATTTCTGTATCCCTTTCTCTCACACCACTTCTGGCTTCCCTTTACTCTCCTCTCCTTCCTCCCACTTTTTGTTTGCATATATATGCAATTATAAAAAATAAATAAATATAAAAATTAGAGGTGAGCAGAAGTTCGTAAATTTAATTCTTTTAACTTCTTTTTTATTTGATTTTATGATTTGTGTTGTTTAAAAAAAATGTACATTTCTAATTTAAGTACTGTGCAGTATAACGTAGGTGGCCAGTTTGCGCCCACCCTGTAAAGTAAGCTGAGTGTGTTACTCGAACTTTCGAACATCGTCATTTCGCTGTACATACACTTATCTCTTATTTTCTCCTTAAAATATCAACTTTTAAACTCATACTCCGAACATAAGAAAAAATTGTTTGCATTTTATTAAATTAACAAAAACCTTGCTTGTATTTCAATATTTTTTTCTAACGAAATGAACGTTCATAAAAAATCTTGTATAATCTGTCAGAATCAGAAGTCGTGTCAAAAACAACGTTGACTTCATTATTTTATAAATTTATACAGAAAAAAAATGAATAAATTTTATACAAGTTTTATATTATAATTCTTAATATTTCTTTATAATAATAATTAAATCTTAAATTTTAATAAAAATACAATTAAAAGTAAGAAACAATTAGTTATTTCAAAAAGTGTAAATTTTGTTTAGTTTTCATTTATTATCATCAAGTAGTTTTAAAACAACACTTCTACTCTTGTCTTAACGCAGTATAATATAGCAGCAACCATCACTTTCAGAGTTAAAAGGCATGCTTGTCTTGTCTCCTTTACTTGCTTGAGTTTGCTTGTTAATAATGCACTTTGGTAAGCCTCTTTTGTTTCCCTTTCCTTGTTTTTGGTCGTCGTCAAAGGGCATGTTATCTGTGACACAGAAAACGTAATCCCATGGTTCCTGTCACTTGTATACTATACTACTACATAGGATCAAATACAAACATTTCAACTTCACAGCTATAGAAGGAGGGATGTTTGTTTGTTTGCTTATAAGAGATGTACGAGTATGTACGAGTTAGGCGTGGTGTGGTGGAAAAAGATAATTGCCACCACTTCCCTGGGTGGCAATCTCGGGTGTCCGCCCCAGTTGCAGCCGGACGGATGGCGCCCCGGTCACAGCGAGGTGGCGCTTTTAATTGGGAGAGCAGGCACATTAATAATTTCTTCTACTGCAGCAGCAGCAGCAGCAGTTACCTCCCTCTCTCTTTTTCTCTATATACCCTCAGAGAAATGAGTTAACTCTTCTACATGTTTAATTGCTAGAGCTCCGCATATACTTGTGAAAATTAATACTAGGTCATGAGTCTACTAAATATAACTCTCTGTTTTATTTTTCAAGTACCGTGATATAATAATTATTAATATTTTTAATTAAAAAAAATCCTATTATAGGATGTAATATTAAATTAATTTCTCTTTGCTAATTTAAAAATTATATTTTATATAATTAATGCAAATTAGAAATTTTCATATTATTCACGTTTATATAATATCCAAAAAGTTTTAATTTTAAATCATATTAAAATTGATGATTTAAAATTTTCTTATCTTTAATATTATTTTAGGTCAAAACTAATTCTGAAATGTCATTTAAAACAGTATTAGGCTCAAAGTATCAGTAACCATCTCTCTCTCTCTCGCTAAGCTGCTACCACTGCTGCAGTGCTCATTGAGCAGCAGCAGCAGCATCAAGCCAATACTAATTAGGGAGCGACATTTCTCCTCACTGATGCCTTCACCAAGCTGAGTGGTTGCCAACGAAGAACTTTGTCACCTAATTTTAAGATGTCCTATCAAAATTAAAACTCTTGTAGGTAAAATAAGTATATATAAAATAAAATTACATTAATTGAGAACAATAGAATTCAATTCCTGGGCATTAGTATGTTTGAAAGTTACTCTTGCGGTGTGTTTACTCGGGCTGCTCTCAGGCTCATGGACTAGGAAAACACTCCTCGCGTTTTGCTCTGAACCATTTACCTCCTATATAGTTAGCCTCTGCCTGCCCTTCGACTCGCCCCTCGACCCTAAAAACACGCACACCTCGCATCGCCACGCAAAGCCAACCTTAGAATTATGCACTGTTACAAAGTTACAAGCCAAGTATGCCATCTAAAATATATTTATAAATATATGTTACCCTCTTTATTTTTAGACTTGTAGAATATTTTAGTTTATATGAATAAATGTTATCTTCAAGAATATCAAAAACTATTTATAAGAATTTCCATATCTTTAATTAATTATACTTATGACGAGGAAATTTTAATTTGTTTAATAATAAAAGTGGCTTATGATAATCAAGTTTGTGTGGTCTTAATCTTTAAAATTGTCGCCTGTGATATTCTTATACGCGGTGTATAGCTTTAGCTTATAATCCTTTTAATTTATAGCATGAAAAAAAATTAAATATTAAATAGGATTATATCATGCTAAAAAATGCTGCATTTTTAATAGAAAAATAATAATAATTGTTAAGATTTTAATACTGTCTTATTCATGAAGTTATGCTAGTTGTTCATTCAACAGAAATATAATAATAATTACGACATTTATAAGCATAAGAAAATATTTAAAGTAAATAAAAAGTATATATTCAATATAGTATTACATTCATATAAACTCTTCTGATATTTAAAAAAAAATTGTATGTAATTCCATCTTGTAGTTTCCTCTTTTTTCCTTTTTTTTTAAGTTATTGAACGAATTGAATTTCATTGTATCTTAAAAACTCTCCAATAAAATGAAATGTTGCTTTGTAGGTTAAGCTATAAGGGTGCAAGGCAGTCAGGGCTAGGCAGCAAAGGGAGATACTGGTGCGTATATTGCATGCAAGAAACGACGCGAATTATCGATTGGAAAGTTTGGCGGTGATCAGCAGCCTCCTCGACTGCCGGGGCTCCTCCTGCAGCCGATATCAAATGAAGAATATTTCCATCCAAGAACGCCGGGCTAATGGCGAACCGACAGACGAACAAATGCCCTACGTTACGACGAGAAAAACAAGAGGAACTTTTTTATCCGTCGTTTTTTATATGAATTTCTTTACCCCCTCCCCCCCCCCCCCCCTCTCTCTCTCTCTCTCTTTCTCTGACTTTTCACTTTTCTTTTTTCAAAAAATATACGTTCAAAACATTGTTAATATTTATCAATAGTGTATTCTGAACTTATAATATATATAGAAAAATATCTTTACTTACAGAGAGATCAAAGTTTGTATGTCTAAAAGCTTTAAGAAAATGTTATTTTAGAAACGTGACAAGTTTTTCGTTACGATCAACTTTATAGTCCAAACTTAAAGTCTCTTATAGCTCTTCTATAAGATAATTCCATTGCTTCTTCTTTGTAAATACTTCTTCTATTTGTGTTGATTTTCGTTGCTAGGATACAGAAGAGAGAAATTTTGCCATAGTTTGGATATAGAAAGTGCGAAGGGCACAGGCACACTTAGTCTACGCAAACAAAGTCAAAAGATGCCCTGTAGCAAAACAGGAGGCATTTCTCTCCTTTTTCTCCTACTATCTTTGCTTGCAATCCAATCCAAAACATTCTTCTCCCATCGTCTGTAGAGCCTAATGACATAGAAACATATATGACGATATTGCAAAGAATACTGGAGCCCAACTTGTAATAACTTAAAAAAAAAAAAAAAAAAAAAAAACAGAAAGAAAGAAAGAAAGAAAAAAAGAAAACAATGATATCAATATATTTTCATGATAAAGAATAAATGTTTCGTTGTTTTTTTTCTTCTTTTTGCGTTTATATCTTTAATATTATAATAAGGGTTACTGGGTCAATATTTATATATAATATATATATATATATATATATATATATATATATATATATATATATATATATATATAATATATATATATACATATACATATACATATACATATACATGTACATATACATATACATATACATATACATATACATATACATATACATATACATATACATATACATAATATATATACATATACATATACACATAAACACACACATACACATACACATACACATACACATACACATACACATACACATACACATACACATACACATACACATACACATACACATACACATACACATACACATACACATATATATATATATATATATATATATATATATATATATATATATATATATATATATATATATATATATATATATATATATATATATATATATATATATATATATATATATATATATATATATATATATTTAAGAAATACAATGTAAAATATCACAGAATTTTTTATTCACTTACAGCAACATATTAGAGCTCGCTTTACGCACGTTCTGGGAGCCTCAATTTGCTCAGAGCGACACTCGTCCTAATAATAATGTTTGTCCCGCGAGAATGCAGCTAACACGTACATGCAGCAGCACGCTTTTTGCTTCTTGCAGCCTCGTCTAGCTGCTGCTGCTGTTGCTGTTGCCGTGGCGCGCGGAGCAGGCCAACTTTTCATTCGGTCTATAACCCAGGTCGGGAATTACATGGCACCTCGTATACTGACTCAATCTTAATTCTTGTATTACGTTACCACAAGAAATTATAATTTTTCAATTCTGCACTTGAAATCTTAATTAATTACTTTCTTTTAATGCTTGCCTAGTCTAGTTTACAAAATAATGCATTTGTTACATATGTTCAGTTTAATCAGAGAATAGATGTGACAATAAAATTGTATATTATAATGATACATTAAAACATCAGTAATTATCATTAATCAATGATACATGATATTAATGATGGCTTAGTGATTTACAGCTGCAATGAAGTGTAAAAAATGGACAACGTGCATGATTTTTTTTATAGCGTATTTGGATGAAGGAGTTATGTATATTTTTAACTTTTTTCCTATATTTTTTTGTATTCTCTAACACCTTTAAAATCGTGCTATGAAACTTTGTGACGTCATAGTCATGCAAATATTTAACACGCAAGCATAGAGAAAGATAATGACATCAAAGTGTCTTTCCTTTCCCCTCGATTTTGAGAATATTTAAAAGTGTTAAAAAAGTCAGAAAAGAGTTGACTCATACCTTGAAGCCCTCTTCAAATAATCATGCAATAAAAAAAATCATGCAGGTTGTCCAAGTTACATTTTCATGCACACAACAAAAATTAACAATTTCCTATTTTTACTCAGATTCTAAGTTATGGTTACTATTTTTAAAAAAAAAATCAAAAAGATAATGTTTCAACATTGTAATTGTGGCATCAATAATTAGGTCATTAATCTAAGCATTTTTTACTATAGCAACAAAGTTAATGTGACAGGTAGGTAATTGTACCTCTTACACAGAATCCTTTCTTGTATATTAATTGGTAATTTAATATTTTATGGTTGTTTCTTATATCAATATCATACAATGCTTGTATAAACTTTACATACATGTACTAAAAATATAACGTGTAAAAAAAACACACACATTATAATATATATTATAAATTCATATATTTTAAAATTTAAAACATAATTTTCTGAATTACATTGAAAGAATTATGATAACAAGGTGCCTTATTTTATTGTAAAGTCTAACAAATTGACGCCAACTTTGGGTATAGTGTCAGGCAAGCAGCCCTCAATTTAGCACGTTTAAGAGCAACTGGGGGCTTTGAGAACAAAAGGCTGTGAGTACCAAACCCCCTACCCCTTAACCAAGAGTGGCGTAACAAATCCTAATACCACTATGAGGAGGGACAAAAGACTGTGGCTCTGTATTACTTGGACACCTTCCAAAAAACATTCGCCTACTTTTATGCTTCCCTCTCTCTCACACACACACATATACAGTATGTATAAAGTAGTATAGTAACATGTTCCATATTATATTATATAACTTTGATATAACATAAGGTTAATTTTTATATATTTAAAAATATTAAATAACAAAGTATAATGTTAAAGTTTTGTTGATTTAAGTTTCTCATGCAACGTAGACTTTGAACGCATACTTTGAAGTTTTTGGATGTTTCCTTCTCAAGTTTTGCAAGAAAGTTTTCACTGCTAAGACGTTACTACACCGACCATCGCAGTTTGCTTGGCTGGAGGAGGCTGCAAGACGTGGCTAGTCCAGTCGTCAGCAAGAATCCTCGTGCTCTTGGGAGGTCACAGCTCAGAAATGTTGTTTATTTTCCTCGCACTTTAGCAACTGACGCAACTCATCATGAAATTCTCATGTTCAAGCTTAAATTCCAGCATGTTTGTAATAATTTTATAACTGCAAGAACCGAAATATGTGAAGCATGTAATATCTATGATAAAAATTAACACTGTATTACCAGAGTACTAACTAAAATTTTAAATAGTAATTACAATTATATGGAAAAATTATTTAATATTTTTGATATATATATATAGGTAGTTTCTTATTTCATTTCACTGATCTGTAGTAAAGAGCCTATATTTTTTGGAAATATATTCTCTTTAATCTGTAGTGAATAGTGACCTGTAGTGGAATGGTTAGTATGGTATGCTATAATTTGCAGCATCAGGTACCTTAATTTAATGTAATTTAACTCAATCAGTGATAGATATTATAGTGCATATATAAAATAAAAAAAAAATATTGCCACCATTAATTTATAATCAAGGTCTTATAGCTGACGTCAAACTCTTGCAATATGAAACAAAATGCAAGGATATAATAATCAAATACAATGGAGAAACAAGTTTTCTTTGTATGTTTTTTAACATTAAGATGACTATTATATCTTGATTTGCATATCTTTCAACTGTCTTTTTATTTTCTATTTTAAATGAAAGATAAGTAGATTTTCTTGTAGAAGAAGAAAAATTAACATAAAAACTGAATTGTCTGCTAGACTAAGATATAATATACAATCATGATAATTCACAAATAAAAAATATAATATTATAAGGCTGAGAGTTACGAAGTCAGAAAAAAAATAACATCGTATAAAACCTAGCTCTGTAATCCATTTGTATGCATAATTAATATGTTGTAATAGTTTATTGAATTATAAGTTTATCATTTAATAATTTTAATTGTCTGTGCAATATCAAATAAATTAACGTATTAATTCATCGAAGGGGTAAGGAAAGTCACGATTTTGCAACAAATAAAAAATAATAATAATAATAAAATATTGAATGATTTTTTTTTTTTTTTATTTATTAAGTATGTTAAGAAAGAAATCTGCTTTGTATGATTGATGTGTTTTGGCCGATTGAATGTACAATTAAGTTTTTATCGAAAAATTTATCTCAATCATTAATAATTATAGTATATTATGCATATATTTACACTATTTATTTTAGGTTAAAGGACATTTTGTTAGCTGTATCGTCATTCAAAATCTCTATATAAAATGAAAACAGTGTGTTATGAATTTACTGATGAATATTGTTAATACTATATTATTGAAATAATAGAAAAAAAAAAAAACAAACAAACAAAAAAAAAAAAAAAACAGTCATTGTATCAAAGGAACAAAGTTTTAAATACTCTAATTTCATAAAAAAATATATTAATAAAATTAAAAATAATGCGACTAATAAACTTTAGAAAGAAATATATAAAATTTATTAAATTGTTGAAAATGCACATGTCATATTAAATAATAATTTTTACTTTCATAAAATAAAACATGGGTTGAGGAACAAAGGCTTTTGGGCTCAAGTCAGTGCGACTTTTAATGAACGAGCGGGGAATGACGATGATATGAACAGCTGAACGTCATTAAAACATTTTTTTTAAGCCAGGTTGAGCCGAGGGAGCGTGTTGTGTATAGAGAGGGGCTAATTAAACCAACTTCATCTCTCTCTTCCCCCTCTCTTTAACTCCCTAAAGTAAGCAGCACGTAAAATATTTTGAAAATCATAAAGTCTTTAACTTTTTATGAAATAATAAAAATAATAAATATGAATATTTTTAAAAGAAGTTTTTACTTATATTTATGCATTGTATAATAAATAAACACAATCTCTAACTTAAACTCGAGTCATTGAATTATTATATGTGAATATGTTTCATTTAATTATAACAATATAATATTATGAGTTTGTGTCTTAATTATATATATATATATGAATATTTAAAGAACTACAATTTGAAATGCATATTATTATAAACTTTTAAATATTATGCATTATTATAAACCAAGCTGCAAAATAAATACGTTTGGCATTAAAGTTGGCGTCGCAGTCTACTAAATGATTTATTTCTTGCCTCATTTTAACAGATGCCATGCTTAGTTCTCTCTCTTAACAATATAAAGACGTCAAGGCAGCTAGATTCCAAGAGACTTGGCAGGACCCTGCAGCGGAATTGTGTGCAATTATTCAGCCAGCAGCTTCATTAACTACTCTATACGGCGGTGGTGGCATAGTTACATTCTAAAACTATAACATAAATTTCAATTTTTCATATTGACCTATATTTTCATTTCACAAATAATTTATTTCAGAGATATAATATATACGCGGTACGGCATGGCAGATTGCATGGCTACTGCTATGTTAGTGGTAGAGCAATCATTTGGTACGCTTACTAGTCTGGCTACAGAGTTCTTCTGTCTCTCTCTGGCTAGTCCTGCTGGCCGGGCTTCAGTGTAGTGATGGATCGGACCCACGAGCTCGATATCAACATCCGATCACGGTGATTGATACACTGCAGAGAGCTACTAGTTCGAGTGGTGGTTCGCTCACCTCCTCCCTTCACTGATTTTCATTCCATCAACATTAATATTGGTATATATATACAGTATGTGACATTGCCTAGATTTCTATATAATATACAGTATATATAGGCTATATAAACATAATTAAGAATGAACTTACTGCAAATTGAAAGTATTAAATATGTAACATTTTTTTATATATATATAATATATAGTTTAGTAAATTGAAAAGTTATAAACTATAATACCTGTAGATAAAAATTTCCCCCAAATACTAAAAAAAAAAAATAAAAAAAAAATACTGCAGTTCGATTAGTTGACATAGAAAAAGTAGTACAAACTTTTTAAACATACATATTATATATATATATATATATATATATATATATATATATATATATATATATGTTAATAATACAACATGCAATGTTAATAGGTTATATATACTCATACTCGTACTTAAATTCATTTATAAATGAATGAACGCAAATTACAATAAAACTGCAAACTTAATTTTGTAATGATGTAAAAAAAATTGATAAAAGTTTTGTTCAAGTTTTCACCTCAGAAGTTCCTCTTTGGCACAATGCTCGGAAATTAACAAATTACATAGCATGGTGAAACAGAGCATAAATTGCCGAGCACCGGATGTGAAACATCCTATGAAGCACTTTTGCAAATATTTAAAGGGAAATAGCCATGCAAGAAGTCACATTTCTCACTGGATTGGAGGTACAGACGAAACTACCCCGAGGGAACTCAGATCAATTATCTGTTTTACAAATATTTATATTTATGCAATATTCTATAGATTCTTATAGTTTAGGTCGATTGCCCGAAATAAAATAAAAGATAAAAATAAATATTATGAATTTTGATTTGCTTTTAAAAATAACATTCATAATTTAATTTGTTAAAATTTTAAGTATGGTGCAGTTTATTTGCGATTCTAGACTTGTATATAGTTCTAAATATGCCTTTTTTTTTTTCTTTCAAAGTGTAAATTTAAAAGAATTCATTCAGAGACCTATTATAAGGAACGTATTTTGTGTAGATCAATTACTAATCTTGTTATATTCTGTTTTGATATATGCAGTAGATATAACATGAAATTAAAACACCACATTAATATAATAGATAATACCCTTGCAAAAGAGAAAAAAAATATCTTAACTGTACGAAGAACAAAACTGTTTTTCATTCAAATTAATTAAATTCAATTATAAACGTCAAAGAGAAGCTATCATTAACAAGTGTATATATTATATGGTAACAAACAAGAAAGGACCAAATGAACAATTCGTTAATTGGTGATTTTTTTTTTTTCTGTTTCTTCCGTTTCTGGTAAACAAATTTTATATATTTTAGGAGGCAGGAAGATACATGCAGAGAGTGAGCAACAATATAATTATGAAATGACATAAGAAATGAAAAATTCCGATAGGCGATGAAGATTGAACCTTATAAACCTGACATGTGCAACTTGTTTTGTGAGAAAAACTGACCACTGCAAAGTGCCCTGCAAACTTATTACATTTTAGATATAAGACCTGTCGCTCAACTTTTTTTATATATAAAAGGCCTCGCCTCTCTGTAACCATCGATATCATGATATCTCGCGGCGTGGATTGGGAGGAATAAGGAACTGGAGAGAGGATTGTAGATATACGGCCTGTTTACGTCCTAACAATTGATGAGAAATGAGATTTGACAAAGGGAACCGTGGAAAATCTTAATCAGGTCGATGAAAATCTCTGAACCAAATCAATGTACAAAACAAAGGGGAACTTTGAAAGAAAAAGTTTCGTTTATAGAGGATTTTACATATACTGTACATCTGTTACATCCCCTCTGATTGCGAGTCGAGTGTTGTCAAAGCGAGTAAAGATTTAAAGATGAGGTAGGTTTGGAGCGAGACGGTGGCGCCAGCAAAGTCAACTGACTTTTAGTGAGCACCACCGAAGAGAAGGAGGCGCGCTCTCTCTCGCGAGCACGGCCGGAAGTTGGTGCTCATGTCGTCAAAACTCGCGCCGACCAGGAGACAACAATAGCACAGAAGGTATACTTCGAAATTTAATAATATTGCATGGGAATAATTTACGTTTAATTCTTTGTATAATTATTACAACTTTAATTGCTGCAATTAACATTTTTAATCTTTTCATACGTTTCTACATTATAATAACCGATCTATTATTGTATGGACGGTTTAATGAACAATGCAACTGCATTTATTGAAAATCACAGTCACATACGAACGTTTATTCCTTTTTTTTTATTGATTTTACTGACGTATGAGAAAACATTAAACATTTTATTCAAAATATAAATTTATGTGGGTATTTTGATTGGTTTTCTACAAGTCTCAAATGTTGCTATTCCATGGCAATTAACAAATATTTAGAACGATAATAATAATATATTTTACATTTTAATAATAAGTTCATATTTAATAAATTTTGACTATTTAATTTATATGAGTAAACAAACATATTTTTTGATTACATAATATGCAGGGTTTTGAGCAATAAAGTACAGTGGAAGGAGTTTCTATAGTAAAATTTTAATAGCTAAAATATAACAACGGTTTTGTGATCACCATGAATAACATATAATGAATGATGATAATGACGCATGAATAAATAATTTTCTTTCTTTATAAAATATTCATATAAAACTTATAATAGTAATTTATTTTTCCTCTGTCAATTTTATACGAAAACAAACTCTTCGTCACTGAGTTACTCTCTATGTGTATACGTTTTAGAAATTGAACATCATACGTTTTTTGTTGTTTTATATGAAGGTGTATAGGTGTATATGATTACATGAAAATTTCTATCTTGTTCAAATTTTGTTGTTGGCAAAAAAATTTAATATACGTAAAAAACAATTTTTGTTATCAAAATATACCATATGAAAAAAATATATATATATATTCACATCAATGAAAATAAATGATTTTTTTTTCCAACCAACGGAATACATTATTTTTTGACAAAGCTATGAAAGTAAATCAATCAAAGAATAGGCGGAGAGAGGGAAAGGTGTGACCGGTAGATGAAACTTTTCTACTGATTTTATTTTTTAAATCCCCTTTTACTTTCTTCGCAGTTACAAAATTCATCGTTAATTTTGTCACTATGAATATACGAACGAAAATATACATAATACCTTTTCGTCCTACATAGCTGTCGTCTACCATTAATAAATCAAAAAGTGACAATTCCATAAATTAAATTTAATTCACACATTACACATTTAAAAAGTTTAAATATTAATTTAATAAATTTATATAGAATTACTGCAAATATATTTTAATTCTTTTGTTTTTTAGAGATACTTTTTTTTTAAGTATCTTTTAACTTTATAATTGTCTCACAAGTGACTTTTGATTAGGTTAATTAAAGTTTAAACCACTAGAGAAATCTAAGAATTAGATTTATTACATTAGTACGGTAACAAATGTTCAAACAAATAGAATGTATAGCAAGGGAGAGTTGGGTATTTGCCCGCGATTTATCGTTGCTGGTGCGTGCAGCTATACCGGCTATACAGTATAGCTGCATGGTGCGACGGCCGGCATCTAGCTAGGGTGATGGCACCGTGTCATGGCGCTACTGCAGTCAGACGCACGCATAGCGTGACACACAAGCACTTGACGCGTTGAGTTGTGAACTCAAAAATCCTTACGATAGTTAATAGAGAATGCACGCAACCAGGCGCGAATAAATGGGGGAAGGGGGGGGGGGGGTATGAGGGCGCTGCAGCTTAATTTCCACCCCCGCACCGTAATGTTGGATTCAACATATAGGTAGTATATATTAGGCATTTCAAACAATTCATTATTTTTAAATAACCTTCTGCCCCCCACCCCCCTTTCCCCCTAAATTTTATTCTGGCTTCGCGCATGCATACAACTAGAGTATATACGTAATACAAATAAATGAGTTCATTAGTACAATATAGTCGAGATGTTAAGGAATAATTTCAGGAACATAAAAATAGGAGCCAGCCCTAATATGATTTTGTATTTAATTTTAATTCAACATTAACTTGCAATTGTTTAATTTTTACCACTCAAATTTTATATCATGATATTGAATACATTAATAAAATTTTAATAATGATAATTTCTAATATGTTTTGAACTAAAAATGGTCCCATCTTTCACGGGTCGTCTCAATTTTGCTTTTTATTACACTTTATAATTTGATAGAAAGCGTTTAGGTTGGATTTTTAATAAGTTACCAGGCACCAGGCATATAAAATAAACTATATATTATCTATAATAGTTATAAAACTTACAAAGTTTAACAAGTCCTGCATCGCCTTAAGGGAAAAGTTGGGTTACATGCACTTTCTTTCGATCCAATTGTATTTCTATCTCAGATAGTAACAGCAAGATATTATTCCTATCTAGAGTTAATCCTTGAAAACTCTTGTGCCTACATACAGCCTAAAGGGAGAGATCTCATATTTTACGCCAATGGTGTAAACTCTGCCTCAAATTCCCTATTAATTCTACAAGTAGCATCAAGTAACATGCAGAAGGGTTTGTACTATAAATATAATCGTGCTAAAAACAAGTTCGAGTAACCACGAGATTCTCGGGCAGAAAATGTCAGCTCTATATTCACATATACTCCATTCAGCCAGCATTGTGAGTTCCTGACAGTTCAAGGAGCGATCCAAACATTCTAAACCTCTCACAACCGTTTTCAACATCATATATCTCTCAATAAAGCATGCAATACATCCAGACTCTGCAGTTATGACAAATATCCAGTTGCAAAGGAATTCAATAAGATATATATTATTATATATTATACTCTTTAAAAAAAAAACAGTTGAAACTTAACACAATCTAATAACATAAATTATTTTTATTATTAAAAAAAAAACTATATTATGACAATAATATGACGTGATTTAAAGCATATGAGCATTCTGGCTGTTATGCAACCCGTTGCTTTAATTGTCATTCCAATTAAAATTAAATCTCTTGCAGTCTTACTGCATAAGTATATTATAATTTTATTCTTTTTCTTTCATATTTTTGTATCCACATGTACTCTTACGTACGCATTTACAATTTGTTTGTTTTATTTTACAATTATTGTTTTCTCTTTTGTTGTTCATATATATTGTCTTTTTAAGTTTGACAGATCACGTAAATGGTATAAAATGCTGTAAAAGTGATTGTTTAATAAATAAATAAATAAATAAATAAATAAATAAATAAATAAATAAATAAATAAATAAATAAATAAATAAATAAATAAATAAATAAATAAATTTTAACTTTCATGTCAACAACAACAAACTAATAGTTCTATCAAGATTCAGATTAGTTCTGTACGTAGCATGTGTATTGCTAGAAAATAAAAATTATATATTATGATGAATAAAGTGATTTTTTTTTTTTTTTTTTTTTCAAATTAAAAGGGCTCTTCGTCCTTTATCGCTTCTCATATAATAGCTATAGCACAGCTGACATGTAAATATAATAGATTCTGAACTATATGAAAAAATACAAACGGACCTATAGTATTGTTTTGATATAAAGAAAGCATTTGTTAAAGGGGGCTCATGCACGAGGATAAAACAAAAATCACGCTCTCCTTTAATTAATAGTTTAAAAAAACAAAAGACCTGTATCTTAATAATAAAGAAATTCTAATAAAAAAAATACTTTGACTATTACAAACAAAAAGAAATTTTATTAAAAATGAAGAATTTGATGAGTTTATATTCTTTTGTTTGGAAAATATTTGATGGTGTAACAATGGGATGAAATGAGGGGTCAGTCTTCACTAAAATTATATTCTCTCTTTTTCTGGTACTGCCTCGTGTCCCCTAGTTTTATATTACTTTTTATTAATCTCAGCTGAAGAGCTAGCGAGCGACTGCTGGCGCTACATGCACCATTGTGAGATATAGTGGCGCCACCAGCTAAGGAAATGAACACTGAACAAGGGAATCTAAATATAACAAACGGAAAAATATTTTTGTCATTCCTTTTAACTTATTGTTAAAAAGAAATCTCTTTGTAAAAATTGCGTGGATTTCTGTTAAAAAAAATGCATCACAAATTTATTGACTGCTTTACGATTTTGCAGCATGTAAACATTTTATATTCAAATTAAGGAAATTATAAAAATATATACTTTATGCATTATTTTTTTCTCTACTTTCTGATTGAATGCAAATATAATTATTTTAAGCCTTTATGGTGTTCTCACTTTTTATTCAATTGATATATCATGCAATCGCATCACTATTTTATGTTATTTTATATTTTAAGAATTTCATAATTCATAATAAGCTGCCTACACTAGTAATATGAATTTTGGATGTTCTGATGATAATGTATAAATTTTATATGCTTTGCTCAGGATATAGGAATTCTTACTTATAAGTAAGAATTCTTACTTACTCAAAATACTATGAAATTTCATAGTATTTTGAGTACACATGATTATATTATTTATTATAATAATAATAAATAATAATATATTACGTTTACATATTACTTGATATATATGTTTATATAAAAATATTATATATATATTTTTTTAATTATAGTTACGTACATGATAATAAGATAATGATAAGTTTTTTTGCTAATAAATTGTCTGAGAATTGTTTAAATCTATAATTTAAATTTCAATGCTAGGCTGGTGTTTTTTTTTTTTATGATGAAATTTGTGGCTGTTTTGTTTGTTAGTATAATATGTGGTTTGTTTTTGTATAATTATTGGTATTTTGGTATCTTGTGACATTTGACGTGATGTATGTTGCCTTGTGCAACCTTTAACTTCGAAATAAAATTATTATTATTATTATTATTATAATAACTTCTATGAAGCAATTAAGCTTCGTATATCGTCTATGATAAAAAAAAATACATGATGTACAATATTATATATTTCTATAATTTAATTTATTGCTTGATTGATTGTAGCAGAAATATGCAAAAACGGATTTAACATGTAGTATAGTGTTGTTCGGAGAAGGCAATGCTCTCTTAATTTGGGGGGTTGGGAGGGGGGGGGATCATCGTCAATGCCTGTTATGACCAGCATTTTTTTTACGTTCTAAGGGAGCCAAGGGGGGTGACAGGTTGTGGTATAAGGTGTAAAATACCTCCTCCTTTGTTTGTATTTTGGTAAATTTTAGGCCATTCACTCCCCGGCCCTCACCCCCGTAAATTGATTATGGCAGTATTATTCTATTATTAATAAGATTGAAATTATATATCTGCATGATGCAAAAAAAAATACTATAACGCTAATATATTATAGTATTATAGAAATTTCATAGTATAATAGGACAGTAAATATTCCAGTTAGGTTCAGAAAGATCGTTACTTAATGTAGTTAAACTATTATCGAGTGCATGCAGTAACGACAGGTGTGTCTGGGTACATTATGCCTTTGCCATGAGCTCCACTGACCCAGCTAATAATGCCATTGTTTCCACCTGCTTTTTTGTTAGTAGTAACCGCAGACGGACGAGGTTAATTTCGCATTATAGCCTCACTTGTTCTCTTATGAATGCGCTTCTCTCGATCGACTGCTGAGCACTGCAACTGATGCAAGGCAAGCTAGTGCATGGATGGTACATATACTCTTGCATTACTGCAGTTTCGATTGTGTAGCCAGCAAGTGTCTGTATAGCCTACACTGAGAAAAATAGTTAAAGAGTAACTTTTGAAATCAAAAGTTTAACACTGGTGGATCTATGCCAGCCCCAAATTCTTTTAAAAGTTAAGTACTCGAGTACATTGAAATGTACTTTGTATAATATATCAGAAAGTAAAGAGTCAGAAGATAAAATGCTAGCGACTGCGGTGTAGTATTGTATGAGCTGCAATGCCTAGAATGTCACTGTTTTAAATATAAAATTCTAAGTAGTAACTCCTTAAAATTGTAAGCAGCGGGCTCTCTATGGCTTTATGTCACAAGTGCGCTACTTTGTTAAGCTGTAAACTCTTTAGGTTTTTAAGCGTAATAACATTACTTTATAAGTAGAATACTACTTTACTTTTTATTGAATGTACTTTTTATTTTTAAGTACATAATGGGTAAGATTCAATGTATCAAACCATTATTTTTCAAGAAATATCTACATTACTTATTATAGAGTAAACTATATTATTTTATCTACTTAAGCAATAGAAAGCTACCTGTTAATCTTTTTGCTTTCAAATGCATGCAATAACTTAACATGTTAAATATTTACTATTTTCATGGCAAATGTGTAGCAACTTAAATCATAAATGAATATATTGTTCAGTTGGATTCATTCATCGACTAACATGAAGTAAAAGCATTAAAGTACTGTTTCAAGTAAACTTCAATGCTTTTGCTTTGTGTCAGTATATAAATTGATCCAACTCCACATTGCTACAAAAAAAGTCACAGTTACAACAGATTTGGAATCGTTATTTTAAAAATAGTAAATATAAATAAAGACATAAAAATAATAACTACATACTACATCATAACTTAATCAATGAAAAAAATGAATATGATTGCAATATACAATTTATTGAAATAAATGGACATACAGAAATAGCATACATAATAAACCTTGCTTATTTAACATAACATCAGAGCAGCGTATTATATGATGTTGCATGATGTGTTGAAATTACAATTTAATAACTATGAAAACATTATCTACACGGAACTTCTATTCTGCAGACGCTGCAGCTCAGTGCACAGGTTTCCTGGAACCTGAAAGTAACATTAAAATCATGCTTTAAAACATTGTCATAGCAATATCATTCCTATTAAAAATATGGGGCGTGAAAAATTATGGACATACGTTGCTGCTTCACAAATATTTTTTTTAATGCCGTTGTTTAAAAGTTTTCCTGTATATAAAACTTTTGTTGTGACGAATAAAAAAAAAGCACATTTTAATTTTCAGTGAATAAAATTATTTGAAAATTTTAAATAATATTCAATAAGTTCACATAATATTTTAATGGAAATTTCCCCACGCCCCAAACTTTTTTTTTTTTTTGCCCATGTAACATTAATCACTAATCAGATTTGCAGATTTGTCCATAGGACCGAAGTTGACTTTGTCCATGACCAGGGAGGGGGGGGCTATTTTTTTTTCACTTTACCAAAAGTTTGTCGTCCTGAATCGAGATAGTAAAAAAAAAAAATTTGAGGAGGGGTGGGAAAAATTTCCCCCCACCCCAATTTTTTTTTTTTTTTTTTTTTTGACCACGGAACAATAATCTCTAATCAGATTTGCAGATATGCCCATAGGACCGAAGTTGACTTTGCCCATGACCCGGGAGGGGAGGGGGGTATTTTTTTTCACTTCACCGTCCCTTCGTCGTCCACAATCAAGATAGTGAAAAAAAAATATTTTTTTGGGGGGTTGGGGAAATTGGGGGGGGGGGGATCACCCTTCCCGGATTTTATTTTGCCCATGCGAACCGAATCACCGATCAGATTTGCAAAGTTGCCCATAGGGCCGAAGTTGGGTTTGCCCACATATGTAGTATGTAGTGGCAACTGTAGTAACGTGGAAATTAAAACAAAAATAATACTTAACAACTATAAAACAAAACTTTTAAAAAGGGTTTGATTCCGATGTTAGCATACTTACAGTTTTATCATCAGATGATCCCCTCCGGGAGTTGGATGCCATGCTGTCTTCGGTAAAAAAAAATTGAACTTTCAAACACATTATTTTAATGAAAATATGACATAAATCACTAAACTTTATGACACAACAGATAAATAATTAATGGATTTAACTAAAAATCTTTAGTTCAAAAAGATAGTACTAAAGATGACTTCGATGTTTGTAGATAACTTGTCGAATATAAATGGCCGCAAACACGGCAAGCAAAAATAGATGAACGACTGACCAACTGTCATCGCTGTGCGCATGTGGTGCGCATGCGCTTGGTAAGTAAGAATTCCGTAACTTTAAATATTATGTTGTACTCTTTAACTTTTTAAGCATTATACGACTTAATATTTTATGGCGTTATGAAGTAACTTTTACTTATTTGATTCTAACGTTTTTTAATGTTAAAAGCTATGAAGCAAAGAGAGTAAGAAACTGTTTAAAAGTTCAAACTGTAAAATGCTATACATCGAGCGCTGTAAGTTAAAAAACAAACAAGAGCAACACATATAATGTTAAATACAAAATTATTAGATATTGTAGTATCATTTAGGTCGATACTTTATTATATACTTACATTTATTGAATTTAAATTATTTAACTTAAGTTTCCAGATTATGTATTTTATAACTAACTAATAACAGAGTTCAGTCTTAAAGCATTATGTACTTGTTGCATTAAAATTTCTTTAATGTTTTAAAACTTTATAAGTTTAACCTTTCACCGACCTAAGCAGCGAAAAAGCAGCAAAACTTTAAAATTTTATGTAGAAGACGGTTGCATTTTAAAAATAATTGCTTTGATTATATACCAAAGTAATTTGAAGCTTTATTTTTTTCCTCAGTGTAGCTCTATTGTAATGGACAACATACATGAAAAAAATTTATTGCAGAAATGAATAGAGGGTACCAAATTATGCTACTCTGATTTTTTTAAGATTTTTTTGAAACCCAGAACTATTTTTAAATAATTAATTAAAGTGCGGCCACGCCCCCTGGAGGCGTCAATAGGCGTCCAGTCTCTATCCTATTTATTAAGAATTCAGGGGTGCCAACTGAAATCACAGGACTTTCAATAATTATTAAAAAATAGTTCCGGGTCTCAAAAAAATCTGAAAAAATTCAGAGTAGCATAATTTGGTACCCTCTATTCATTTCTGCAATAAATTTTTTTCATGCATGTTGTCCATTCAGCGTGTTCAAGGTTCAAGCGAATCAATGCTTATAACAATATAATGTAAAACACAGACAATAATAAAATATATATGCAAATAATATTTATATTATATGTAAAGAATGCAATTCATACGTTTATAATTTAATAATTATTTTGAATGTGTTCCTTTAAATGTAATTGGGGAACTTAGGGATTCAATGAAAAAAAATTGTCTCGATCGACCACAAGATATATTACGATAATTATTAATATATAATATATATTTATATACCGGTACTGTTTAAGAGTAATCTTGGGTACTGTTATATAAATGTATTGTGCTATTTGTGCTACATATTTCATATTATATTATTATATCCAGGCGCGGATCCAAAGGAGGGGGGGGGAGGGAGCTTACCCCCCCCCCCCCCGAGCCGCGCGCGCTAGATCCGCGTCCCTCTGGTTATATTAATTATAAAATTTAAAATTTATTAAAAAATCATTATAATTACAAATTTATTAAGATGCACGAATTGATCTTACGAACTGCATGAAAATTTTATTATATTATTACTTTTTCCACGGCCCATGATTATTTTATTGCTTTGCATTTTATCCTGCATTTTTTATAAATTTTGTCTCACGTTCGCGTTTATATCACTTCTTGTCCTCGAGGATCGTCTCGCCATCTCGCCATACTGATTGATGTCTGCATGCAATGCTGGGAGAGTTGTTGTTTCATGCAGACTAACATCAGTAACACTTACATCAGCTTCCTCGATGGATTCAGACAGGATTCTATTGCAGAGTTGCAGACTAGGAAGAATGTGTTGTGTTCCAACAAGTTTGGCTGTTGTTTAGACCGTTTAGTCGCGATCTACAACAGACTACAACTTCTACAAGCTCCAGCAAGTGACGTCAAGTTAACCAACCAATTAAGGAGAAGCATTTGATGTCACGTGACTAAAAGAACCCAATCAAATCTTTGGATTCTACAATCGCTGTTGACGACAACTTTCTGAACTGTCACTTGCCGTAGAATTTTCAAACAGTTCAGACGTGGTTTCGCAGCTGCTGCCGAATCTTCTTAAAAATTGAATTTTGTAATGGTAAGACTTGTCAATAAGTTTAAACAAAAACTATATATAGTGTCTGCTATAATTATATAACACACAAATTTGAGATAATCTGTATAGATAAGACTTTTAAATTGCGTTTAAAAGTAAAAAAATAGATAGCATAACATACGTACTATAACTATACTGTGATCCAGTCGTATCTTCACTATAATTATACATGCATTTATTTCTCTTCGTGCGTCTTTGAAGGATATGATGCATATTGTCACTGGTAATTATTATGATTTTTTTATGGTAAAAAAATATAAAATTTAGATCAGAATATGGAGAACAAAATGACTGTTCACTTTCTGAAGTAAAAAAAAAAGTAATTATTCCGTCCAGTTTTTGAAATATTCATAAGGTTATTTACTATAATTTTCAGAGTGATTTACAATTTTAAGCGCGTTATAGCTGATATTTTACGTTGGTTATGCATTATGGTTCGTGTTCGCAATGTAATTATGTTAAAAAAAATGGATTCCTCTTTATTTCATACAGTTATAATATGCATGCCTTGCCCTCTAACCTTGAAAATTAAGAAACTTTCTTAATAGACAACTTGCAAAACCCTCCTGTTTTAGCAAAAAGTAAACAAACTCACACACCCAGTGTATTGTTGTTGTTGATTGTGTGTGTAAATTTTGTTTATACATTGGACCATATGGGAAATTTACAATTTTCACACACAGATTTCAATATGTTACAAACCTACGATTCTAAATATAAAAATATCACCAGAATCTGCAGTTTTGGGCCATTTTTAATCCAGAAATGCGTATCAGAAGAAGTTTTCTTTACTTTCATATGGTAAATATCATATGATACCAAATCAACCAATTGCATGGGGGAAGATACGTAACTAGGCAAACTCCAGTTTGTTGATGTTAACTTGCAATAAATTGCAATAATCAACAATCTGGAACTTCCTTGGTTACGTATCTTCCCCATGCAATTGGCTGATTTGGTATCATATAAAATTTACCATATTAAAGTAAAGAAAACTTCTTCTGATACGCATTTCTGGATTAAAAATGGCCAAAAACTGCAGATTCTGGTGATATTTTTATATTTAGAATCGTAGGTTTGTAACATATTGAAATCAGTGTGTGAAAATCGTAAATTTCCCATAAGGTCCAATGTATATACAAAATTTACACACACAATCAACAACAACAATACACTGTGGATAGGAGAGTTTGTTTACTTTTTGTTAAAACAGGGTTTTGCAAGTGGTCTATTGGAAAAATATATAACTGCCTTTATATATGTATATAATAATATATATATATATATATATTTTATTACATGTAATTAAATTATTTCGTTTCTTCAAGTCTATTTTTACATAAATTTAGAAATCCTACAGAATCAATTTCTATGCCAGATGAGAACAGAACAAACATGTACGTGAATTCCAAGAATTTCGTTAATCTTTATAACCTATAGCTGCGGTCCGTGTTTGAACATAAATTGAACTGCATGGAAGTCTGAAGCATATTATAGTATATTATGTATCTTACAGCTAGCTCAGTCTGGACATGTCAAAAAGGCCTGCAGCAGTATCGGCCATCCTGGTTGATGCGCCATGTTGCATCTACATGTAACAGCTGTATTATATCCCTGAATTTAAGGAATGTGACAACTAATTAATTATGGTGATACAAATTCTTTAAAATTAAGCTGTTACAGCTGCTGGCAGTATGATGAAGCATATATATGATTTTACCATTGAGCTCTACACAAGGCTCAATGGGTTTTACAAACATAATACATTTACATGATGGCCGCGGTGTTTTTAATGCATATCGGTTGATGTACATAATATAATTTTTTCTTACGAGGCGTCATCAACAAATCCATATTAAACACCATCATGTGAACACATGGTGAGAATGTTATTTAGATACAAATATTGTCGTTTGAGAACAAAATTTACAAATTATTACCACAAGTAGGTTCTCCAGCACCAAGCTTTATATGCCATGGTCTCAATATAAATGATGGGCCGGGAATTTAAGCATTTTTGCATTTAAAGGTATCATTTGCAGGGGTAAAGTCTAAGACAGTATTTTGTTTTGTAGCTTCATGCAGGATTATAGATGTCAGTCAATGTATATGTTCAAAGCCTGTTTATTATAACCAGAAATAATTGTACAAATTAAGTCTCGTTTACACGGTTTGCATCATATATTATTTATATATATGTAATATATATTTTATGAATTGTCCATTAAGGGTAAGGTAACGCCACCAATGTTAAAAAAAAATCCCTCTCACAAAAATTCTGAAAAAAATTTAAAATGTTCTCCTCTACACCCCCTATCAGTAGCTAAAATATCAGGTATACAAATACGATCTAGTTTTTGAGTTATGAATTTTTAAAGTTGACCAATTTAACATGGGAGTTTCATTTCTCCATGTTAAAGTAGTCAACTTTAAAAATTTATAACTCAAAAACTAGATCGTATTTGTACACCTGATATTTTAGGTACTGATAGGGGGTATAGAGGAGAACATTTTAAATTTTTTTCAGAATTTTTGTGAGAGGGATTTTTTTTAACATTGGTGGCGTTACCTTACCCTTAATCAAGCCTAATTTTAATTAATGAGAAAACAATATTTTTTAAATTGAATGTGAATACGGTATATTGATAATAAATTAAATTTTATAAATTATGTGGAATACAGTATTTTATGTTTTGCAACAGTGACGAAATCACTGCACTCTCGATGTAAGATGTAAGATTTTATGGCAGCATAGTATATTATTATATATTATACTAATTAACTAATTCATAATGCTTCTTTAAGCTTAATGTTAGCTGTTGACACAACAAAATCCAAGCGGACGAAGGGGAAGCAGAAGGAATTTTAAATTGATTATTAATTTATTTTATTTATACATGTTATAGTATATAGACTCAATCACCACTTGATTTTTTTTTTTTTATTGAAACTTACACAAGTTTAAACTTATTAATATTCGAGTTATTTCGGAGTCTTAGAATACTTCAGTAAAAACTAAAATTCAGTAGAAAGAATAAAATGAATTTTAAAAAAAAAAAAAAAAAAATGAGAAAAACTTTGTTGAAAAAAACTTAATCTCGTACAGTTTGAGCAAATTCAAGGGTTTGGTTTTCTCATAAGACCTACATTTCTGGTTTCTGTCAACAAGGATAATGTTAAACAGACAGATATTCACACATCTACTTCAAAATTTGTATGCCACCTACTGATGGTGAGTTCAAAGTCCTCTGCAAGTCTTATTGAATTTTGAATTCAAGAGGGATGATTCTGAGATATCTCTCTCGATCAACTAAGATTCATCATTAATGCTTAATGATGAATTTGTTCATCTCTTTCCTCCCCCTTCCCCAATCATGCTGAATTAAAGGTTTCTTTTTCTATTTAATGTATGATCAAATATGCCAACATATTACCCGGCATATATGCCGATATATTAATTACATATCGAGGCTCCCGCGTCAAAATGCTCACTTTGCATTTTAAGAAGGTTATAAAATATATATATACCTAGAGCAGTAACAAAATACCTTCTTGATTTGCAAAGTAAGCATTTTGCCGCGGAAGCCTCGATATGTGGATTTACATAATTTTGATAATAGATGAGGCCACATGCCACTGGCCGTATTTTCTTTATTAATTATAATACAGACAGTCGATAATTCCCTCTGAAAATTACCTTCGCCACAAGAAAAGGTCATATTGGTTATTATAGGCATTCTTTGAACAATTCATCAATACCATAGCCATCGGTAAGGAAAATTTTTCAAGGAGAGAAAAGTACATACAGCGGAACGTTAAAAAATATTTTACTGTTCAAATTGAAACATCAGGACGTTTTGCAGTAGTTAAATCTCCTGGAATAGGAACTTTTAAAATTTCAAGGCTTATAGCTCATATTTATGGTTACATATTAACCAACACCTTAACTATTAATTGCAACAATTAATTTAGTATGAAGTAGGTTCATTTTGATCCCCACCTTAAAATAATAAACAATTGAATCAATTGAGCTTTAAGATGTCTTTAAATTTTACATGGTAATTTGTTATTCCTTGTTCATACTTAAAGGTGAATGGAGCTTTCACTTGCAAGGTACAAAAAATTATTTTCTACTGATTTTCTGTTATGAACTATCAATTTTTGCCTGTACTAATTATTTACCTCAATATTCATTGAGATAGATATTGGAATTTGACTCTGTGATGTCACAATGACATCATCGAGCCAACGGACAAAGATTGACGCGGTCATGTCATTGTGACATCACATTCAAATTCCAATATTTATGTTTATGAAAACTAAGGTAAATTAATTATTTACCCTAGTAAATAATTAATAGTACATAAGTAATTTACACAAGTGAAAATTAATGGTATCGTGGTTTATGGTATCTTCATTTTATTTTGAAAGTTTAATGCTTCTTTAATGATTTATCTCAGTTACTGCCAGTCACAACTGTCACAAGTTATTTCGTTCAGAAAGATTTGAAAGAAATATATTTGAAATTTTTTTTAATGATTTTCTTGGTAAAAGAAAAGGATAGGAATAACCAGCAAGGCCTTACCGATCGAAAGAGTCACAGCAGGTGAAAATCTTGTGGTCACAGTGCACTTGAAGTTATTTACATTTCAAGTGCACTGTGACCACAAGATTTTCACCTGCTGTGACTCTTTCGATCGGTAAGGCCTTGCTGGTTATTCCTATTCTTTTCTTTTACCAAGATAATCACAACCTAAATGGTTTATTTTCCTTAATTTAAATAATTTTTTAATTATTTGAAACTTTATATCGCTTATAATTTGAGCAAAGGCGAGGATGCGATTATTTCACAACAGCTCTTTTTTTTCCTGTTTTCGTCCATAAGGCTCCATGTATAACTTCTACCTCAATTTTTACAAAACTGGTCAGACAGATCCGTGTGAAAAAAAAAAAAATAAAAAATAAATAAAAATAGAGCCACTTATTGTTAGTGAGCTGAATAAATATTTAAACTTGAATTGATGATGAGTTCAACGTCCCTTGCCAGTAATATTAAAATCAAGGATCCGAAAATGCAACCAACCAAGATTCGTCCTTAAAGAATCATAGCATTTACAAACATAAAAATCATAAGTTTACATATTATACATGTATGTATTATGAATATACTGTATAGTCATAAGACTCATAAGTCATACCCAGTAGTTTTTGTTTGCACTCAAGTAAAATAAAAATAAATGCTGTAGCAGCTTTCTAATATGTTTTGCTTATTTGTGTTACAGATGATGGACTCCATGAAGTTTGAAGAAAAGTATGCCATGCCAGAGGGAAACTACGTCGTGGCTACGTGGGACTTGTTGACAACAGGACTGAGCTTGCAAGACGACATCTGTCAGATCACAGCCTATGCCCCTGGATTTGAAGTCTTCTCCCAGCATGTGATGCCATATCACAACATGTCTATTGGTTCTCGACGTCGCTATAACATGAATGTCATTCAAGCAGGACACCATCGTATGCTGAAAGATGTACGAAAGAACAAAGTCTTGGAAACAAAACCAGACTTCATGGCTCTCTTTGATTTTATGGACTGGCTGAATGACGTGAAAGGTGCATCTGATGGAGTCATCCTTGTTGCTCACGACCCACGAAAGCTACTTTCATCTGTGCTGATGGAGGTGGTTGGCAACTACAAGATGAAAGAGCAGTTCTGTTCGGCTGTCAAAGGTTTTGCAAACTGCTACACCATTGCTGAAAGTAAGTGTCCCAAGGCAGTTCGCACTTACTCTATCCGCTCGCTGTGCCATGTTCTGCTGAACAAAGAGGAAGACCTGAATGAAGCAACTGAGCGTGCCAAAGCCACCTACAGCATTCTGGAGCACATTTTTGAGCCTGTAGCTGAAGAAGCAGAGAGTGAAGAGAGCAAGAAGGTTCTCCGACAGATGTATGAAGATGTCCGTGACTTCAGTTGTACAGTAGATGGAGTGAACAAAATGACTGCTGACCTGAGAGCCCTGCAAGAACGAGAAGATTCTCTTACACCTCTGTTTGGTTCCATGCGCAACAACCGAGCAGATAGGCAACGCAGCTTCAACCTTCAGCGTCTGTTGGCTAGATCAAACATTGATTATGAAATTCTGTCGGACATCTACAAGAAGGGTGGTTTGGATGCTATCAATGAGGTGCTCAAGTGTACCATGGCTCAAGAGCATGCACGAGAACTTGAGGAACTAAAGCATGTTTTTGCTGTCCACTTTGATCCGGAGTACAAGGGTGAGTGGAAGCCTGAGAGACCAGCTGGAGATCGCCCTCCTCGTACCTTCCGTCGCAACTCTCGCTCCAAGAAATCGAGGAACGGTGGAAACAGAAAGAACCCCTCATCCCCAGACAGTGAGCCCAAGAGTTTATCTGATGGCAAAACTTCTTCTGTCTCTCTCACCGAGTGCCACGGGTCTGGAAGTGATGCAACTGCTGTCCCAGCCTTGACGATCACCAATGACAAGAACCAAACGCAAACCGTGGTTGCAGTAGTCTAAATTGCATCGTGCTGGAAGTTGTTTCTGCATGACAAGATACACCTATGGATACAGATGGATTTGGATGTCAGGCAAGATCCCGGCTTGTGCTTGCTGTTAGTTAATCATTTTTACTAATTGCTTGAATTGTATCGTTTGAAATAATTAACTGATAAAAGCTTTAACTATTAGTTGTTTCTTATAGTCTGAGATTCAATTTACTTATAGAGACTACATTGTTTTCATTTATTTTTTCCTTTATTTGGAGAAATTATTGTAAATTTCAACTGTACATGAAGAGTAAATGTGATTGTAAAGTCTGAGATTCAACTTACTTATAGAGACTACATTGTTTTCATTTATTTTTTCCTTTATTTGGAGATGTTATTGTAAATTTCAACTGTACATGAAGAGTAATGTACGTGATTGTAAAGTATTTCACAAGCTGTAAACTATTGTAATAAATCACAACTTGATGTTAATATTAATCTCTAATTTTAAACTTTTTTTAATTTCCTAATTTAGCACTTAATTGTAGTCTTTTTTATTTACTTATCACTCCAATAATATATTTGGCTTGAATTTGCTTTCGTTTGTGTACTTTGGGTTATCTCTGTATTTATAATTCTGTTACAGTCAGCTGATGAGAGAATCAGCTGGTTTTCATTTCCACAGGTCTTTTCGTTTTCATTTAGAAGTTGGTTTGCTCTAGACAAATTTTAGTTAGAAAGAATGTCATGGAGTGAAAATTTTCCAATTTATGTTTATAATTTATCGCCAGTTTATATATTTTCAGTACTTATATCGGTACTAGCATTAATTGCAACACTTTTCTATCATAAATTTGATGTATTTGCAAGTGCAGTAACTGATCTTCACTCAGCAGAAATAGAAAATGAGGTTTGTCTGCATGCTCTTGTATTAAAATAAGCTGCATTGAGCTTGACCATGTATGTTTTTCAAGGCTATTTTAATTATCCTAATATATATATGAAAAACATACATGGTCAAGCTCTATGGAAAAATGTATTTGTAGGTTCGGAAGCTCGAGAACAGTAAGAAGCTGCATATTATATTTTACCCTATGAGGGTCGAAATATTATATAGTACCAAGTTTTGGTTTTATTGGTTTATGAACCATATTTTAAATTAGGACCAACTTCTCTGTAGCTAGTGTGCCTATAAAAGCTTCACATTTAATCAACATTAATTCCTTGTATTTGTGAGGTCTACTGTCGTAAATTAACATTGGGCGAGCTAATTCAGTCTAGGGCTCTTCATGCTAACACATGCAATGAAAATTAAATGGGAGTGACATTTAACCTAGCCAGAACATGCAGTACATTATGCAGGTATTAATTAAGGGTAAGATAACACAAACAATCAATTGTTAAATTGTAGTCCCATTCAGTGGCGTAACTACAGAGGGGGCTCCGGGCCCGGTCATCACAGGGGGCCTTTTCTGTTAAACTCGTTGATTTTCAATTGAGAGTGACAAAAAATAACAATAATAAATAATTTTTTAAACTAGGCATAATTTATTATTTTTTTCCCCATGTATGTAAACAAAAGGTTTTAAATATTTGTCACAAAATATGAAGACTGGGAGCAAGCATTATCATTAATATCATCATCACTTGGGGATGGGGAGAACAATAGCGAACCACCCCAAATTCAGTTCACCATGTCGTCGAAGCACGCGTGTGCAGCTGCAATTCAAATAATCGTAGCCTCTAATAATTCAACATTTTGTGCTTACATTATAGACATTTTTTATGTGATAGTATACCATTCATGTTAATTCGTAATTTATGTTATAGTAGATTAAAATAACTAATCAATTTTTATTTTTTTACAGTTCACCATACTGAGTTTTTTATTTTTGCTTTAAAATTGCCGATTGCTGCATAAAACGTGACATTATGCGTTGAATGCAAAATATTTCGGATCTGCAATGCATTCATAAATTAATAAGATAAATATTGAGCGAATAATCTAATTGCATTAAAATATGTAATTTTCTTAATAAAAAAAATATTGTCACGCCCGCATTTTCTAAAAAAAATTCGCCTCTGGCGGGGATCATACCCCTACCCCCCCTTCGAAGCCGCCGCTTCGCGGCGAAGGGGCCCAAACCTGCCTTCAGCCCCTGGGCCCACATTTTGTAGTTACGCCACTGGTCCCATTTGATTAACATGTAAACCTTAGCAACCTCATAATAATTCTGATTTTTTTTTTTTTTTTTTTTTGAGAGACAGTTCTTAGTACCAAAAAATTGTAGAAAAAAAATTTCAAAACAATCGGACGATCCAATTTTTTTAAATTAATTTCTTAGTTTAGGTCTCCATGGGAAAGCCCTATACTGAAAATTTAAAAAATTCATTTAAGGGTAAGATAACACGAACAATCGATTGTTGTTAGTCCCATTTGATTAACATGTAAACCTTAGCAACCTCATAATGATTCTGAATTTCTTTTGAGAGACAGTTCTTGGCATTAAAAAAATATGGAGAAAATTTCAAAACAATCGGACGATCCAATTTTTTTGAATTAATTTTTTAGTTTCGGTCTCCATGGGAAGCCCTATACTGAAAATTTAAAAAATTCATTTAAGGGTAAGGTAACGCCACCAATGTTAAAAAAAATCCCTCACACAAAAATTCTGAAAAAAATTTAAAATGTTCTCCTCTACACCCCCTATCAGTAGCTAAAATATCAGGTATACAAATTCGATCTAGTTTTTGAGTTATGAAATTTTAAAGTTGACTACTTTAACATGGAGAAATGGAAATCCCGTGTTAAATTAGTCAACTTTAAAAATTGTTTTGAAATTTTTTCCACATTTTTTTGGTGCTAAGAATTGTCTCTCAAAATAAATTCAGAATTATTATGAGGTTGCTAAGGTTTAAACGTGTTAATCAACAACAATTGATTGTTCGTGTTATCTTACCCTTAAAAAAAGGGGGGTTTCAGACACCATAGAAGATATATTATATAGCTTACAGTGAATATATTAATATTTTGAATAATTATAATTACGTATGTATATGTTTCAATGTTTTACTGTACTCAAACTTATTTGGTCATATTTATATACATAATTAACGTCAAAAGTAATAAGCATTGCATGGTACAGAGTACAGAAAAAAAAACTATATATATTATAAGGTAATACTTGCTGTAACATAAACCTATAATTTCCTAGGATTTTTTAATTAAGCATAGCTGCCTTCATTATTCTTGACATAATTATACTATGCCTTTATATGTTAGATTTTGGGCAACGGAAGCACCTTGGAATATAAACCCTCTATTGGGATAAGCAATCACCCCTGTCCCCCCCCCCTTTTTTAAGATCTGCATGCGAAGTAACACTACAGTAAACTTTAAAGGAAACAGCTTCAGCTTTTACATTCTTAAAGCATTATTGATGATGTCAAACATAATTTTGTACACAGAAAATTATCACCTTCTCTTGAGCACAGTAAATGATAATAATACAGCTAGTGTATTAAAATTAAAACACAATGATGTCATGCCATGCCTCCTCAAATCATTGCTGTAAGGCGTGAGCGTGATATAATTGACCCTCTAAAGAGAGAAAAAAAAATGTGTATGCTATTGTTGCTCTTGCTAAAAAGTTAAAATATTAGGTTTGATATCTTCAATATAAAGCAATGAAAATATAAAAGCTGAGCTGTTCCCCGTGATTAAATCCATTGTGAAAATAATCCACTTTTTTCTGTAAGCAGCTTTCAATTTATCTGTACTCGCTACACTCCTAGTCCTATAGTATCAGATTATAGGGCTGTGTGTAAGGTTGTTTTGGCAATTTTTAGGATGACTTACAAGATAAGCAAACACCTTTAGTGTCTGGGGAGTTTGGAGGAGTAGTGGGTAAGATCAAAGCTGCCAAACAAAAAGCCTTGCTGAAACATCTGCATGGAGATGATTACAATGATGAGCAGATTGAACTGGAAAAACGGTAAGTTATATATTAATATCCATCGTGTGCATGTCCGCATTAATTAAGGGTAAGGTAACACGCTTAATGTTAAAAAAAAAAATCTCTCGCATTAAATATGAAAAAAATTCATTTTTTCTCCTCTACATCCCCTATCAGTAGCTAAAAATCAGGTACACAAATTCATAACTTAAAAACTAGCTCGGATTTGTATACCTGATGATATATGTATTAGCTACTGATAGGGAATGTGGAGAACATTTTAATATAATTTTTTTTTTTTTCATAATTTTCATGTGAGGGATTTTTTTTTTTTTTTTATTAGGCCTGTTACCTTCGATCCCCTTAAATGCCTGCCGGGAAATATATTATACTGTATTTTAAGAACAGGTTTAAATAATTTGAAAATGAGCAGTTATTATTATTGTGAGGAGCAATAAAATAATTACTGTATGAATTTCATTTTTTAGTTCCATGTGTAAAAAATTACTCCGAGCAATTAACGATTATTGTCACCGGAAGTTCCGCCATCTTTCTTTTATGCGCTGCCATCTTCTTTTCATACGCAATACATATGAGTGACAAGAAAAAGCAATATTAGGAAAGCAATGATCAGCAAAATAAAATGTGTTTATTTAATAAAATGAATCGCTTTAAACACTTCATCGTGTATTTTATTCATCCATCATGCTTGCAAACATTAAAAAACATTTAAATACGAGTCGTAAATAGTTGTACTCTGTTTTGACTCACTAGTCAAAATGGCTGCTCATGACCGCGATGTTGTTTTTTTTTTTTTTGCTAAAAAGTGTAAAGTTGTTTTTTGACAACTTGGCAACATTGTTATCCCATCCAGTTAAGGTGCATTTCCATGGAGCGATGTCGAGCGGGGCTTGGCGGCGCGAGAAAAGCGCACTTGCTTCAATCTCGTATGGTAGCCATGTTGGCAAAGAAACGCTCCCCGCAAGGCGAGGAAATTCCGAGCCTCTGATTGGCTATGGCACGCGATTTTCTCGCTTTCCACGCTCCATGGAAATCCGCCTTTAAGCTAAGAGCAAAGTTGCCGAGTTGTGCAGTTTTTATGAAGGCTTGTAACTCAAAAAGTAAATGGTAAAATATAATTATTATTTCATCATAATTCTATTTAAAATAATTATTGTTTTTTAAGCTAAAATGTGAATACATTATTCTGTACCATTACGGAGATAGAAATTTGCATTTGATAACATGCGTTTTTTATATCTCGATTTAAAAAATATTGGCACTGAATTTAGGTGGTTTTTATTGCATTAAAATTTTTATTTATTTTTTCTCTATGCAATGCTGAAAAAATTGGAGTGATTTACCATTTCCTAAGACCAGTGACAATAATCCTTGAACTATCGGGGAAGGTCAACTTCCCTTCTTCATACCTACATACACCTGATACAGATTACTAGCCTTTAAAAATTCCATCATCAATAATGCCATAATTTTGATTTGTTCAAACAATACATCAATATTATGACATCTATAGGATGGAAAACTCTTTGCCAACTTTCTAAAGGGGTTCAAACATAGACATTGTGTAGTAGAAGCTCTGAGTTTATGGTTGATTATGCTTGCAGGACTGAGGCCCAGCAGCTGGAGGCCATCTGGGAGCTGCTGAGAGAACAGGAGGATAAGTTCATGCTGAACTCCAAGACCGAGATGCAAGAGCAGCTGCGGCTCTACAGGAGCTGACCGCCTCACTGAATCATCCTGGCAAAGACGACAAATCAAACTAGCACAATTAATGGAGCAGCGGTCTCTAACTTAAATTAAAATTTTATAAGTTTTTCTACACATTAGAAAAACAGGGTGTAATCAGTGGCCTTGGTATTTTTTAACCTGTACATTCTTGAAGCAATGAGTTATTAGAATGTGAAAATTTTAGTGGCTTAATCAAAAGAAGGGGTAAAAATATGGTACTGTGAATTTTTTCCGATTTTTTTTAAACTGGGAACTATTTTTAAAAAATTATTGAAAGTCTATTTTGATGACGTCACGGGCGGCACTCCTTAAGAAAAAGGATAGAAAAGGATAGGGCAGTGCCGCCCGTGACGTCATAAAATAGGCTTTTAATAATTTTTTAAAAATAGTCCCCAGTCTCAGAAAAATCTGAAAAAATTCACAGCACAATATGTTTACCCCTTTTTCGATTAAGCCACTAAAATTTTCACATTCTAATATCTCATTCCAAATTTACCACTGCTATTTATTAATTTATAGGTTCCAGGGAAGGCACTTAATTAAAATATTCTCAATTTTAACTTATTTATGCTGAAATTGCCAACATTAATTTAATTATTATTAATTGTCTCAAATCAGACAGAAGAGTATTATTTTATATTTATTTCTGAGAGCCCTTTAATGGAGTATCAACCTAAATTTTTTTTATAGCAGAAATGGATAGAGGATGAAAAGTTATGTTACTCTGATTTTTTGCAGATTTTTTAGGGACCGGGAAGTAGTGCTAAAAAGTTTTGGTGAGGTCGGGTTCGAATCCACGTTCCTTTTGGGTCCTATCTTTTATTAAGAGAGGCGGCACTTTTTCTGCACTTTCAATAATTTTTTAAAAACAGTTGCCGGGCTCTACAAAATCTGAAAAAAAAATCAAAGTAGCATAACTTTGCACCCTCTATCCATTTCTGCAATAAAAAATAAAAAAAATTGAGGTTGGTACTCCATTGTTTTCCAATCACAGCATGGGTTTCTTTCAATTTTTATAATTATTTCAGTTCACTGTAAAAGGTAACTAACAATAAGTTTGTGTCTACAATCATTACCTACAGAAAGTAAATACACATACATCCAATGATAAATATACTGATAGTTGAGACACCGATTGGGTTGTTCCGAGTGTTGCAATTTACTACAGATACTATTTCCTCCAAAGTGCGTAATACCTATTAACGACGAACACACAATTAAGTGATAGGGCCCACACACTTATTACATATTGTCCCTTGTCCGGAATAATGAGCTATCTTCTATTTCTGGTGAGCGCAAAAATGAACTTTGTTATAATTATTTACAACTTATTATTGCACTCACCTAGCTAAAATAACAGATGTTTCATTATTAACGAAATCGAGGCAAGCAGATAGCTCATTATTCCGGACAAGAGACAATATAATTTAAAATTCATAATATTCATTTAACTATGTCACAGGTCTAGCCTTTCTTGGCATTGATGCATCACGATGCAGTGATTTTTATATTAAAAGTTAAAAGATATTCAATATTAAAAGTTAAAAGATATTTAATGATTTTGTTGAATTTATTTAAACATAATTATAATAGTTTATGTCCATCTGGCATAATATTTTTGTGATATTTGTACTAGTTATTCAGAATTCATAAATGTGCATTTAAACATTTAGTTCAAACTGAAATACATTTATTAAGAGAAAATTTGTAATCATAAATTTTAACTTATGTAACTCCACGGATTTCAATCATTTCTAAAACTAAATAAACAATTCTTTTGAATATATTACCAGTGTTGGCCACGTTCGTATTTGAAACGAACGCGTTCAGTTCATGTTCATTCGCCCTAAAATTGAACGAGTTCATGTTCATGTTCATTAATGTGAGAGTGAACGCGTTCAGTTCATAGTTCATTTTATAAATGAACGCGTTCATTTCATCGTTCATTTTTTTTTTTTAATCAATGTTTTAAAAGTTTCAAAGTTTTAACAAATAATGTAGCCTTTTATTTATTACTATTTTTTTTTTTAATTTTCTGCAAAGCTCAATGTAATGTAATTTGTACACCAGCACCTACTCATAAGGCTTCCAGCCTTGGTAGGACTGTATTCTCATTTTAACTAATAAAACTGTTTAAAAAAATATATATATATTATGTAACCCAATAAAACATATAACAAATTTTTTTTAAAATTTTTCAACGAAAATGATAACTTATTAATTAATATGAAATTATTGTATAATTTAGAATTTACTCTCTGAATTCGTCAGAAATGCATAACTCAAAAATTAATAATTTGCGATATAATTATTGCAAATTAAGAGATATATGTTAATAAGCGTGTAAACCTTTGAACAACAACGCGCCGTGGATATTATTTGTTTATGTAAAATTACGCTGAAACATTACAAAGCAACAACAAATAAAAATTATCACTTACTTAATTTGCCGTTTCAAAATAACTGCAGATTTTTTATCGGTTGAATATTGTTTATTTATCGGTATGCAGAGCTTGCACTTCACTTTATATAGTTTTTATCACCCTCATTAACGTATGTGAATGTGAAATATTTTTTATATGCCTCACGTACAGCTTGCAGGCAAGTCTGGTGTTACGGAGGTATCAGTGATTACATTATTAATTTTTATTATGACTTATTATTTGTCGATAAAATCTTTTTGTATTTAATTATATATTAAATATTCACATAATCACCTCCACAACACAGAACACACACTTTACACTTTGTTATTTTTCTACACATGTTATGAAAAAAATGAATGCACCTTTTTTTAAAAAAAAAAAAAAATGGTCGATTCATGCGTATCCATCCTCTCGTATAACTAAAGACTGCATGACTGATGTTTGAACTGTGTACCTTTGGGAGGGGTGATTGGGGGTGGGAAAGGAGAGGGGAAGGGGTAGAGGGTTCCCCTCTTCTTAAGATCTTCCCTTAGTGTTTTGACCTTGGTTTGGCAGTGGCAACGATGGCCTACTTAGGAGGTCCCGTACGGAGAGAGGGTGGAAGGGGGTTGAAGATTGCAGTGGTATCTCACTGTGTGATCAGGAAGCTAAAATTTATCTTCTACCCATATCCTCCTATTCTTCATCCACGCGGCTCCTTTATGAAGCCGCCGGGCCGTGCGCCGCCACGAAAGATGTGACTTTTACAACAGTTAGGGAAGATTTACAAGAATACCTGCATTCTGAATCTCATTTTTCCATCAATAAGGTAGAGGTAACACGCCCAATGCTAAAAAAATCCCATTCATAAAAATTGTGAAAAAAATTTAAAATGTTCTCCTCTACATCCCCTATCAGTAGGTAAAACATCAGGTACACAAAAACGAGCTAGTTTTTTAGTTATAAGTTTTTAAAGTTGACTAATTTAATATGGAGAAATGGAACTTCCATGTTAAATAAGTCAACTTTAAAAATTATTAACTCGAAAACTAGCTCGTTTTTGTATACCTGATATTTTACCTATTGATAGGGGATGTAAATAAGGAGAAAATTTTAATTTTTTTTCATAATTTTTATGAATGGGATTTTTTTAGCATTGAGCCAACTGATCCGTATTATCCCTACCTTAAAGAAAACATTAGTATAATAGAAAAAAACTAAAAATATTTTTAAAAACATCCATGTTAAAAAAGTCAACGAAGCGCAAATAAGTTTATGATATAATTGCTTTTAACTTTTAACACATTTTTTTTTTTTTTTTTTTAGTTTCTTTGTCCGTATTTATGGCTAGAGAGAGAGAGAGAGAGAGAGAGAGAGAGAGAGAGAGAGAGAGAGAGAGTCGGTCGGTGGGTCGACAATTTCAAACGACTCTGTATCTCTCTCCTCTTAAATTGACTTGCCTCCCTCTCTAAACCTTAACATTTTGTATGTACTGAGAACTCTGAGAAGAGTAGAAAATATCTGTGATTTTTTTTTACAACATTTACCAGTCAAATAAGAACGAAGTATGAACGTACGTTCATTTCACGTTCAAAGCTAAAAAATTGAACATGTTCACGTTCAAGTTCTTTTTTTGTAAATCGAACGACGTTCACGTTCAGTTCATGAAAAAATGAACATGTTCAATGAACGTCGTTCATTGAACGCGTTCATGGCCAACACTGTATATTACATACTGTAATAATGAAGGACTAAAACTTGTACTGAAAAATCAAAATAATATTGATTGATTGATTATTTTAAGTAAACAATAAATTTATTTTAAGATTGAAAATTTGTTTTGAAGTTAATTAACTAACACCACCTTCACCTAACTGAACCCTGCAATAGCTAGGGCACTGGTCACAATGACTAACAATTAAGCATGGATAAATTATATTTCCTCCATGCAATTAAGAAATAAGAGAAGTTTTTTTCTTTTAATAGTTTTATTCTCGTTAAAAATGTTTCGTGCTCTGGCCTGAGACGTGTCACTCAACGCACCAAGGGCTACATGTACAGTAAGGATACAAAGTAATGATGTTTAATGTTTTTCCGAGATGAAGCTATAATATAATGCTTTATACTGTAAATTAGCACAATTTGTCGCACCAAAATTAATAAAATATAAAACCATTACGTACAGGCTATCATTGGAACAGTATTAAATGCACTGAACTATAGAAGGTTATTTTATTTCATAATACGCGAGAAAAAAAAATATTAGCATGATATAAATGCCAAATGAAAAAAAACTTCAGTTTTTTTATAATTAAAACAAAACTGTTAATGTTCCAAATGAGGTAATTATTAAAATCTAGTTTGCCGATCATCGGTAGCTCAAATTGTTTATAATCGAAAGCACAGACATTTTATTTTAATTAATTTAAGACAAAAACTGTTGAGTACAATCAATGATCTAATGTGTTCTATTGTATAGGATGATTTAAGTTTCTTGTAGTGCTGCATTTATATTTACTCAAACAATTACATTTTCAAAAAGTCAGGTTGCACCATAAAAAAATTTAGTAATACAGTCATTCAACATTGATTATTAAAAAGACATGATTGCTTGAGGCAAATTTATACAGTACATGACATTTTGAAATATTAAATATTTCAATTCAAGGAACATAAAAATTGAAATAAATGAAGTTTATAAAGAATGAATTATTGCTAAAATGACACCAGTTTACGATACTCCTCTCAGTTCCACTTCGAACACAAGCCAGCTGTTGGGGGGAATGGTTGGGGGAGATCCGCGATTGCCATAGCTGTAATGAGGAATTCTATCAGTTAAGTCAACAATGTGTCATGCCCATGCAGGGTACTTACGCCATGTGTGGAGGGCAGATTATCTTGCGCTTGCCTCCGACTTTCATTCCCGCCACGCCCACATCCCAACCCTTGATCACCTCGGACTGACCCACTCGGAACTTGAAGCCAGCTCCGCTCTGAGTTGCATCAAACTGCTTGCTGTTGCTCTTCAGACGACCACAGTAGTACACACAAGCCTGCAACAAAACCATATTTAGTTACATGAGGAGCTAATTTCATATCTGTGCTAGTACTGGCACAAACTAGTACATTATTGAAGCCGTTCATATTAGCTTGTTGTTCAGAACTCTCTTAAGGGTAAGGTAACGCCACCAATGTTAAAAAAAAATCCCTCACACAAAAATTCTGAAAAAAATTTAAAATGTTCTCCTCTACACCCCCTATCAGTAGCTAAAATATCAGGTATACAAATTCATAACTCAAAAACTAGATCGAATTTGTATACCTGATATTTTAGCTACTGATAGGGGGTGTAGAGGAGAATATTTTAATTTTTTTTCAGAATTTTTGTGTGAGGGACTTTTTTTAACATTGGTGGCGTTACCTTACCCTTAACAAATAAAAAAAAACAATAAAAATATATAACAATGTGGTGACACCATTGTCATGGGAAGTAAACTGCAGGCTTTTGAGTTGTATGGCCTTCGTTTATAAAAACTGCTATGATGTGAATATGACTCGATACAGTAACACTTTCACTGACTTTTTATTCAAACTATTTCTTAGAAAACAAGGGGAGCTCTACGAGCTAGCTTCCAGGAGTAGAGAGGTACAACTTACCGTCCTGCCAGACTTTGCCACAGGTCCACTGCCGACCTTTAAATCTTCAATCATCACTCCACCAGCCAGAGTTTTCTTCTCGGGGCTTACTTGCTGGGGCGTTTGACCCTTGGCATTTTGGCCTTGCTTATCAGCAGCTGGAAGTGCAAATGATAACAGTTTTACCAAATATTTCAGCTTTTTTAATGAAAACTTTAACTAGGAATTATACAGTATTCACATCCTTATCCAGTTTTTACTTTTAATTATTCATTATGCTGTACTTGAAAGTATACAATTAATTAAGTGTAATCAATCAGCTCAAAATACAAAAGTTTTTATAAGTAACGAAAGTCTGACCCTGCAAATTGAATGTAAAAGACAATTTACTAAATAAAATTCCATTAATTCGATTATGATTAAAAGAAATGAACTAAAATTTACTACATGCCATTCAAAATGAAATTGCTTAAATTAAAATTTTCCTTTCCAGTCTTTTAAATTACCATGTCTCGTTAGGAGAACAGAGGGTAGGGTAACTAACAAGGCTGCATGAGGAAATTTTCCGAGGTTACAAGTGTATTATTATGCTTTAATTGCATTTAATGGTCAGGAGGCAACTGATAGCAATTCTCTAACTACTAACCACCATTTATAAACAAGGCTAAAAAAAAAATGTTTCCTTTCTTAAGGGTATGATAACACGAAGCATCGATTGTTGTAGTCCCATTTAATTAACAGTTCTTAGCACCAAAAAAATATAGAAAAAATTTCAGAACAATCGGACGATTCATTTTTTTTTAAATTAATTTCTTAGTTCAGGTCTCCATGGGAAAGCCCTATACGGAAAATTAAAAAAAAATTAATTTAAAAAAATTGGATCGTCCCATTGTTTTGAAATTTTTATCTACATTTTTTTGGTACTAAGAACTGTCTCTCAAAAAAAAAAAAAGAAAAAAAAAAAAAAAAATCAGAATTATTATGAGGTTGCTAAGGTTTACATGTTAATCAAATGGGACTACAACAATCAATGTTTCGTGTTATCTTACCCTTAAGGGTAAGATAACACGAACAATCGATTGTTGGTAGTCCCATTTGATTAACATGTAAACCTTAGCAATCTCATAATAATTCTGATTTTTTTTTGAGAGACAGTTCTTGGCACCAAAAAAAATATGGAAAAAATTTCAAAACAATCAGTCGATCCAATTTTTTTAAATTAATTTCTTAGTTTAGGTCTCCATGGGAAAACCCTACACTGAAAATTTAAAAAATTCATTTAAAAAAATTGGATCGACCGATTGTTTTGAAATTTTTTCCACATTTTTTTTGGTGCTAAGAACTGTCTCTCAAAAAAAATTCAGAATTATTATGAGGTTGCTAAGGTTTTACATGTTAATCAAATGGGACTATCAACAATCGATTGTTCGTGTTACCTTACCCTTAAGGGGAAGGTAAAACGCCCAATGTTAAAAAAAATTCCACACATGAAAATTATGAAAAAAATAATAAAATGTTCTCCTCTACATCCCCTATGAGTAGCTAAAATATCAGATACACAAATTCGAGCTAGTTTTTTAGTTATGAATTTTTAAAGTTGACTATTTTAGCATGGAGAAATGGAACTTAGTAAACTTAAAAACTAGCTCGAATTTGTATACCTGATATTTTAGCTACTGATGGGATATAGAGAACATTTTAAATTTTGTCATAATTTTCATGTGTGGGATTTTTTAGATGACCAAAGTGGATGCTTTTTTGTCTACTTACTGTATTTGGGACGCTTAAAAGTTATTGATATAGGTATCCATGTGCCACAATATTTTCTTACCATTCCTAAAGAAGTTGCTGTAGGACAATTACTTTAAAAAGTGAAGGCAAGGATCGTTGCTCTACTTAAATTTGCCGCTCGCACAAGCAGCCGGTGATACGAAAAAAAGGGGACAAAAGGAGGTTCCCCAGATTCTTGTTGTATCACCGGCTGCGGTGGCAAGTTTCAGTAGATAAACGATCCTTGCCTTTACTTTTCAAATTAGTTGCCCTTCATTCTAACTCTTATGAAAATAATGCAGCAAATAGATACCTAAACACCTCTTAAGCTTCCCCAATAAAAAAAAAAGCAATCCTTGTGCTTTAGCGTAATCTCTGGTTTCAATGGCCACAATCTCTTTTCAATCTCTCTTAAGTGGGAAGGTATGAGAACCTCCTAGAGCCACCAAAATGCAATCCTCCTTCACCTTCTCTTGTAATATGCATTACAACCCAACTACAGTGCAATTAAGTCATTGCATTTCCATTCCAATGCACAACACTCCTATTGCTGCAGAGAAAGTCACAACATTATATGCAGCTACTTTAGAAACATTTAAAACTAAAGTTAGAATACCAAAACCGTAAAACACCAGAGAGAATTAGAAAATGCAATCAAATTTTCAGTGGAAAATTATATTTTAAGTAGCAAATTGTCGCATAATTATTAAATTCGTCATTATCACAAGATCATTAAAATTTAAGAAAATCAAAATCATCAAGAGAGCTTTTTTTACATTTTTTATTTTAAAGGTGAATTGAAGGGATTGCTTTTTTTTCCCTTTAGGGAACCTTATATTACCTATCCCATCCATCTGCACTAATTTTTTCATGGCAGATACTTATTGTGCTGCTGTAGGACAATTAGTGAAAAAGTGAAGTTGTGACGTATCAGCGACGGTTGCGATCGCCGCTCCCTCGGCAGTTTCCGCGGTCGCTCGTGTGTTTTTTCACCGCGGCGAGTTTTAAGTCAACCAACCGTCGCTGATACGTCACAACTTCACTTTTCCACTAATTGTCCTACAGCAGCACAATAAGTATCTGCCATGAAAAAATTAGTGCAGATGGATGGGATAGGTAATATAAGGTTCCCTAAAGGGGAAAAAAAGCAATCCCTTCAGTTCACCTTTAAGCCAGTGCTTAAAATTGTAGTTAGGTCAACTTCAGTGTTTAATGAGTATCAAAGGAACAAGAAATAAATAAACAATTAGCAGTTTTATTATAAAATAGAGCTTCTCAAGAGATAGGAAATTCATACATAATAATATACTGTAAAGTATACTAACATTTTGGAGTTTCTCCTTTGGCATTCTTGTTCTTCTTGCCGGACTGTTGCTGGGTGGGCGTTCCCTGCAAAATCTCACAGTTAGAAAAATCACAAGTACCAGTAGTTGAATGGTTGGTTACATTTGTGAGCAATGAAAGAAATTGCTGCTCCTCCTCTATAAGATAAACCAGATATAATATCCCAACTGCACTTGAAAATTTATCAAAAAGACTTAGTAGATGGCGCAACACTCTTGAAAATTTTCCTGGCAGCATTACATTTATCATTTTACTGTTAAAAACACTGTATATTTTTTTAAAATCATCAGCATTGTTGAAGGTTATTTTGTCCTTAATTTTTGGGTCTAAAACATTTCCAATGCAACGGTAACATTAACTGACTAACTATAATGTAATGAATGCAACTTACATTCACAACTACGGGTGTCTTGTTGTTAGGAGTGTTCTTCTGTTGCTTGGCCTGCTGCTGCTGCTGCTTTGTCTGCTGTTGTTGCTTGGGCTGTTGCTTGGCTTGCTGTTGAGCTTGCTGCTTTGCCTTGGGAGCAGGGGTCTTTTCTTCATCACCTGCAAAAATATTAATATTTATGTACAAGCTTGTTGGCGAAACCATAAAGCTGTAAGGACAGTGAAGAAAATTTGATAATAAAGTGCTCAAACAAAAATGCTTACAATCATACAATCATGTCACGGCACATTTCAATCTTGTAAGTAAAAACTCTAGAACAATAAACTAACTACTAACTGTTGCTGGTAACTTCAAAATCTTCCCAAGCAATAACGCCCTAGTTCTGACACTGAAAATAGTATACAGTACAGTAGTACTAAAATTGGCAGGACATTGTTTATCGTCCGAAACAATGAGCCTTCCAAGATCTTGTGCAGCAATGCAAACAATATAAGGTCTGCTTTACCAATTTTAATTTTAAAGTTTACCTGATTTAGCAAATGTTAGGCAGACAACTTATTATTCTGAGCAAGGGACAATACATTTTTATGTTGTAAAACTGAAAATTAACACTTCAAATTTTAATTTTCTCTTCACATAATGGAAATCACCAATTGATGACAACAAGTTAGCCTTTGATTGATTGATCTTGTTCCATCACATTATTGGTCTCATAAGCACAGAGTTAATCATCACAGACAACTTACTGTCTTCTTCGCTGTCATCATCATCTTCGCCCTCGTATTCCTCTCCGTTATCCTCCTCCTCTTCGCCAGACTCGTCAGAGTCTCCGCCCTGGGCTTCGTCTGATCCTTCTTCCTCCTCTTCTTCAGATCCAGGGGGACTCGCCTCGCCTTCGTCAAAATCAGAGTCGTCAGAATCAGAGTCCTCGTCAAAACTCACTGCAACAGTCACCCAGATACATCACACAAAACAGTTCATCATATTTTAACTATATGCGAGAGGTAGCATGAAAAATCGTAGTGCAAATTTGGAAAATCTGCTTTAATTAAATGAGACGAAATTATTTTTGTTACACTAAAACTATCCTTTGTAATAATTGTAATCCTAAAACTGTACAAATATTTTATACTTCTATTTTCTTACATTTTTACTTCAACAGGAAAATATATTTAAATAGTAATTTTACCTTTAAGTAGTAAATGTTAATTATGGTTCAATGCATGCACTTACACTGCTCCAAATCAATCTTGGCCTTCTTTGCTTCTTGCTTGGCATTTTGGGGTTCACTTTTCCTCTTTTTCTCATCCTTAGCTTTTGACTTCGGTGGTGGTGTTTCAACCTCTACAATATGAAAACATGTTTATTAAGTATTCAGAAAATAAAGTGTAAAATTTTAGCACAGTTTTGAAAACCCACCTTCTTCTGAACTCTCTTCTCCCTCCTCTTCACCATCTTCAAAGCCAGGGAAGTCATCGTCAGGCATCAAATAACCTAGCACAACAAGAATTAATATTTATTTATTTATTATTATTATTGGGGGGGGGGGGGGAGGGGAGGGGAAGGAATCTCTATAAAATTTCCACCAAATGAGCTCATAATCATGCAGAGGCAATTCAGCAAATACTTGGTTGGGAGGGGGGGGGGGGGGCAAAAGTAATTTGAAATCAACCCTTTTCCTTTCCTTTTTTTTTTTTTTTTTTTAGGGTAAGATAACACGAACAATCAATTGTTGATAGTCCCATTTGATTAACATGTAAACCTTAGCAACCTCATAATAATTCTGAATTTTTTTTGAGAGACAGTTCTTGGCACCAAAAAAATGTGGAAAAAATTTCAAAACAATCGGACGATCAAATTTTTTTAAATGAATTTTTTAAATTTTCAGTATAGGGCTTTCCCATGGAGACCTAAACTAACAAATTAATTTAAAAAAATTGGATCGTCCGATTGTTTTGAAAATTTTTCCATATTTTTTTGGTGCCAAGAACGGTCTCTCAAAAAAAAATTCAGAATCATTATGAGGTTGCTAAGGTTTACATGTTAATCAAATGGGACTACAACAATCGATTGTTCGTGTTATCTTACCCTTAAAGCAGATCCCCTGAGCATGAAAAAAAAAAAGAGCCTGAAATACCCCCTCTCCATGTTGGCTGACTGCCACTTTTCATGTGATTATGGAGAAAAAAAAATATGCTTACTTGGTGCATCAAGTAATTAATTTGCTAAAACATATCTCAGTTCATAATACCTGTAAGATGGACTACGCCTTTGCCTTTAGTCATAAAGGCAATTTGGTCTCCAGCCTGGAAGACATGGTCCATTGGTTGTTGAGGAAGTTTCTGTCTCGAAAGGTTGCAAAGCAAGAAGTCATTCTTGTCCACACTCACCATCACTGACACAGATTCGTTGCTATCTGCAATATTAAAACATTTCAGTTTTATTTATGTTCCTAAAACCATGCATTTACGATAAGTCCTAGCACAGTCTAAAACTTACCAGGGCATGACCTAACATCCAATGCAGCCATTGACACATGGAATGAGGTTTCAACTTGCTGGGCATACCGCTTGCCGGATTCTAATGTAAGACCTGGAAACAGAATTTTATTTGTTATATCTGATATGCATGCATAATACATAAATTATTATTATTATTATTACGCCTTCCAAAATTTTGAATTTACTTCTTCTTCTTTACATTGTTGGAAACGAGCCTGACGGCTATAATTCCACGTAATGAGTAACTTGATTCCATTGTATAGTTGAACTGTTTTTTGGTAGGGTCTAGCAAAGGATAATGGATGAACAATGGATAGGATGATTATGGAATGTGGGATGTAAGGTGATGATGAAAGTGGTGCCTATGCCCACCACATGTTACCCTGGAAAAAACAAAACCACACAAGGAATTGGTTGAATTTTAGGACATTGGATTGATGATGTGGTGTGGGGTAATGTAAGTTGATGATGCAGGCGACAACATGCAAGGAATGACAGGAATTTGAAAGATTCTCAACGTGTCGACTCCTGTGGGCTGACCGAAGAGCAGGGTCAAAGTAGGATTATGTGGATGCGGTGAGGAAATGATGATTTATGAATCAAATTGACTGGGGATAGAGGGATAGAAATCAAGACAATTAATATATAGAATAGGATAGGGATAGTTACCAGGATAGAACAGACAATTTAAGCGGAGAGTCATGTCGACGATGCTCACACTTAGCATGCCATCTTGATTCTCCAAATTTTGAATTTAACGTGGTCATTTCCCCAAACTCCAATTTGTTGTTGTTGTTTTAAGTTTTAACATTGGTCTTATGAAGACAGCCCCCTCAGATATTTGGTTCTGGATCTGCGCCTCAAAGGCTAAGAAAAATAAGAAAATGGAGTGGGGGAAAATGCTTCTCTTGCCCAAATGATAACCCAAATTTGCCCCCTCCCTTTCTGGATCCGCACATGGTGTGCTCAAGGTTGGCTTTATACAGGTTAAGCCTCCGATTTGACCAATGTTAACGGGCTTAGCCAATCAGATTCAAGTATTCCAGGACCCATCGTGCCGCGAAACTTTGAATGCGCCCATGATGCAATGCTATTTTTGAATTTTCGCGGTGCAATGGGTCCTGGAAATAGTGGAAAAATGACGCACGGAATACGCACGTGGCCTAACCTGTATAAAGCCAACCTTGGGTGTGCTGTATGATACTGTACTGATGATACAGCATATAAATTTTAAGCGCAAGCATGGACTGCACAGGCTTATTCTGTAATATGCCTCGTTCACAGAGGCAGATCACTTTTTATCCCGTCTGTTTGGATCTACTCTGTTTGCATCTGTCCTGTTTGCAAAAATTAAGCATTCGTATTAAAGGGTTGTGACTTTATCGTGTGCATAACGGAAATTTAATCTCCCGAATTATATACAGTATGTCGATTCACAGTGGCCATCGTAATTCTCACTTCTCTTCGCATCAACTCGGAAGCATTGATAAATATTGGATCCCTCCAATTCCGTAGGAAGCGATCCATTTCCAAAGTGCAAGTCGTGCGCTCTGCGAAGAGTTGCTTTGTATGTTGCCAAAATACATTTGATTAGACCCAGAACTTTTCAGAAACAAACCGAACCGAAGCCAAACATATACCTCTAAGTGCAAGGAAGGATGAGGTATGCATATATTAATTGTTATTATGCATAATTATCATATCATGCACAGCATGCATACATAAAAGGGCTATGCTGTATGCACATGCATACATGTATCTGTAGGGTCTCTATATACATGTATGATGACAACTGTGTTTGTAAATTGACAACTGTGTTTGTAAATTTTGTAGCCAACAATGTGAAACATATCATGCCGTTTTGTTCAAAACGAAATTATTCTTTAGCATATTTAGCTAATAATGTATTATTTATACGGGTTAATATAATTTATTACTATTATTTCCAAGTAATAATTATAATTGTGTTCCTTAATATTTTTTATGTTCTATTATTTATAATTATGTGTATGTTATTATTTATTAATTTGTGTTGTGTGACTTGTGTGTATGCATATAATATAAGATTTTTATGTTTTTTTTTTTTATGTTTATGTAAAGGTCCTTTCACATATTCGAAAATCGCTACGGAAACACGCCGAAGCTACTCCGTAGCAAATGTGTTGATTTTGCTGCGGCGCACCGTAGCACCTCGCGATCTTCTGCGGCACGTTCTACGGAACTCCGGCATTCACATGATTTTCCGCCGCAGCTGCCGCAGACGAACAAGAATATGTGAAAGGCTTACGGCATTGCTACGGAACTCCGTAGCAATTTTCGAATATGTATGTGAAAGCACCTTAATATATAATATGTATACACTGTAAGTGTTCAATAAATTTTTTTTAATATATGTACATGTATGAATACTGTATGCATACATTATATGATATGACATATGCATATATCATAATAATTGCCAATATATGCATACTCTCACTTAATAAAAATTTTTAAATGCATAGCTATAATTGGTAACTATAAAATAAATATATAAATATTATTAAGATGTTTTTTTGTATCCTAAAAATATTGTATACATACATTACATATTACATACTGTAGGCATAAAATTCTATGAACCACCATAAATTTTATGAACCACCAGTTTTATATTGTTTAATTAAAATAATATATAAACTATATTTTTACTGAATACCGAAAGCTAAATAAAGATTATTTCATTTCATTTCATTTGAAGAAACGGCATGGATCGAAACAACGCATTTTTTCAGAATGCCGGTCACCATGAGACCACGCCGACCACGCTGCCTCTATCACAAGCCCGCCATAACATGATCATGATCGTATCATGTCAGCAATAAACTTAGATTTTTCACTCACCCCAAAACATGACTGGAGATTAATATTACTAAATCGGAATGAAATGAAGATGCAGTTTACTTTAAAGTTATAAAAGAACCTGAGCTGCAGACCTAAATATAATTTTTACACCACGTTTCGACTCGACAGATCTCCTTGAGCGTCGCAAAATCAAACATGCGGAGGAAGTGGGAGGAAGTTCGTGAGGGGGAAGGGGAAGTCAAAAAAGAAAATTGATATTTTAATTTAAAATAACGCTATTTATTCCGAGAAAAAAAAAAATTGTTTTCAATTTTAACTTCATGTTTATCTACAATATTCAACATATATCATAGTATGACACTGAAAATTAAATATATTTTTATTAGAATATACTTGACTCATTTTGCTATAGCAGCAGCGCTACTTTTAAATGTTCTGCAACTTGCCGAGGCCCGTAAGATTCTAGTCCTTAAAATCCCTCTCACAAAAATTCTGAAAAAAATTTAAAATGTTCTCCTCTACACCCCCTATCAGTAGCTAAAATATCAGGTATACAAATACGATCTAGTTTTTGAGTTATGAATTTTTAAAGTTGACTACTTTAACATGGAGAAATGAAACTCCCATGTTAAATTGGTCAACTTTAAAAATTCATAACTCAAAAACTAGATCGTATTTGTATACCTGATATTTTAGCTACTGATAGGGGGTGTAGAGGAGAACATTTTAAATTTTTTTCAGAATTTTTGTGAGAGGGATTTTTTTTAACATTGGTGGCGTTACCTTACCCTTAATTGCTATTTATTATGACTTTCTTCTCTGGAAACGATGCATTGCAGAGTTGAGAGGGTCTCTGTGCATTGCATATACCATGATATACCACAAATGTCTCGTATTTTAGTCTTATGATCTCTGGTATGTACTAATTAATGTCTAGAACTAATGCAAAACATAAATATGTACTTTTTAGCAATTAGTCCGTGGCGATATACATAATATACATGTATTTTTAACTTTCACTGTATATATCTTCTTTGAAGAATACTATTATAGAAGATTCTAAAACAACTAGTCACTTCACGACATCCTTATCATACCTAATTGACAAACTTCACGACATCCTTATCATACCTAATTGACAATGGGATAGAGAAAATTGAAATAAATTCGTGTTCTCTGCTCGCAGTGAGTAATATTGAAACTATAAATTAATTGAAGCAAAGAATTGCTCCAGCTGCTTAGTATACCAATATGAAGAATGCAATCAATCAATCATGACAAATCTTTAAATTTAATTGTGGGATTAAAATGAAGAGCCAAATAATCAATAATTACTACCAGCTCAATTTCTGATTAAATAAAAACAAATATTTTAGAGATGTTATTTCATATATATATTTCACAAGATTTTTTTTTGTCACAATGAATATATTTGAATCGTCACATTGATGAAACATCACATAAATATCAGATGCTAAAAAAGAAAAATAACTTGAGTGTATAAAATTACATTCACACAATTTTATTCATTATAATAAGCCACGTAAAAATTAAATTCTTTGCAATCTAAAACAAAGATGACAAATGAGTTAAAAATCTTTAGCCATCAGGTTTCTGCATAAAATTAGGATGGTTTCGGCTGGCTGCACCGATGTGTTGCTTATTCTAAGCGCAAGTAAGCAGATGGGATGGCAGCCTGGAGACGACAGGAATGCTGAGCTGCCTGCCCGGCCAGTGTCTACGCTCATCGTCCCTCAACTGAAAAGCAAGAAAACAAGTTAGTAAAATTATTATTTAGCACAAAAATTGTAATCTGCTAGAAATTGCTTCAGACTTTTAATATTTATTTCCTTTCCTAACAGATGGTTATAGCATTCTTATAATGTTCAAATCATACATTGACGCTAAAGAATCTGCCACTTACACATGTCATCCCTCATCCAGAATGATGAGCTATCTGCCTACCATGATATCCATGATCATGTACAACAATTTCTGCTGTATCAGATGAGGTCAATAATGAGCTTTCTACTTGCTGACTTACAGCTCATTGCACTCGCCTGATAAGCAGTAGTAGACAGCTCAGAATTATAGGCACAAGGCTAATTATTCTGAACAAGGGACGATCAATGAATGTATGAAAGTTTAACATAAAAATTAAAAAAAAATCATTTTTTACTCTTGTTAATTACATTTCATACACTTGAAAATAAGAGGTACTTACTGTAAGAGGAGAGGTCAATTTCATCAGGGAGTTCTGTGATGTTTACATCGAAACGGTCTTGAACATCATTCAGGATTTTGGCATCATTTTCATCGCTCACAAAGGTGATGGCCAGCCCCTGAAAAATCACAATTCACTTGTAAGTTTCAATCTAAATTTTCTCAAAAAACAAACAAACAAAGCAGTGAAAGATAGATACCTTGGTACCGAATCTGCCAGCTCGAGCTACACGATGCAGGTAAGTGTCGGAATCCTCAGGCATGTCGTAATTGAAAACAATGTTCACTCTTTCAATGTCCATGCCACGTCCAAACAGGTTGGTGGCGACCAGGATTCTCTGCAGACACACAACACAAATTTTAGGCCCCTGCTGTCCAGTCTAATTCAAACAATGTATACCTTCTGGAAGTCCTTAAACTGCTGGTAGCGAGAGAGGCGCTCCTCCTGGTTCATGCCACGGTGGATGGCGATGGCGGGGAAGTTCTGCTCAATAAGCAGCTGAGCAAGAGCCATGCAGCGCTGCACCGACTTTACGAAAATGACCACCTGGGGAAAAGTGTGTTAGTTGCTCTTTGCATAATTATATCTCCAGTGTATATTATACCTCCACCCCCAAGTCCAATTGACAGAAATTTTGAAGGGAATAAATGCATCAAATTTTGTGCGAACTATACATTTTAATTATAAAATTTGAATAGTAAAAGAAATTACTTGAAGAATTGTTTCCTTTGAAAAAGTTAAAAATACTATACTAACTGTTGCATTATGTATTCATTTTTATTCAAAGACTGACATCTCAGTCTTTCAGTATTTCTCTTCTGCTTATTGCTTTTAATGTCAAAATAATGAAAATAATATTTCTTACTAAAATATTACTGAAATACCCACTTATTTCTTAGAAGAATTTGAAGAATAATCTACTAATATCAATCCATTGTGACATAGAATACAATAAAAATTATTACAATATCAAAATCTTCTCCAATTTGACAAAATAAACACAGGTATGATCCAGCTTGATATTTAACTCACCTGGTTGAACTCAAGTACGTCAAGCAGCTCGAACAGCTTCTTGTTCTTCTCATTCTCCTTCAGCTTGACGTAGTGTTGCTGCAGTCCGTGCAGGGTCAGCTTGGCCTCGTCATTGACGTACACCTCCATGGGCTAAAGCGAGCAGAACCAAAAGTCACACACACAACTCTCATACCTTCACCTGCACACCAAGGTCCTGACGTAGGAGACGACATTGTTCCGGTACTGCCCAGCATTGTTGTGGTAGCTACCTATGAACCAGTCTTCATGTCTCCTGCTCGCCACGTGCAGCCCTTCATGACCTTGGCCCCTCGGCACCGACGTGAGAACGCAGAGCGTCGATCCACGCCGTTCATAACTATCACCTGCCTAACCTATCCTCAGATGTCTGTCTACCGAGATATGTTGATCCAACCCCCCCACCCCTTCAGTAGAATCTTGAACTCTTCTTTTCTTGATCTTGCTTCTTCTTTTCTTCTTCTTCAAAGTTGACCCACCCACTTTCCCACCCAAATTATGTTGATAAGACGTTTGAAGTAGAGCCTAATTTTGAAAACTGATGAAATACACTTTTGAGGAAGAAGGACGTTTCTGGAGTATTGATAAACAAATAAATAGGAGAAACAGGACAAATGATTTGAATTTAAAATTAAAAAGAGTATGAATGTTTAAAGAGACGGATTCTAATCAGGAAAAGGATCGAGGTTGTATTATATTGGAATATTTCAAGGAATTTGAATTGTAGCTGGCATGTTCCATAAAAAAAAAAAATGATGGACACACAACTTCCAACGGTTAAGGTTGATGACTTGATCGACTTTTCATGTCATATGATAAATTCTTTCAAAGACGAACATAATCCTCACTAATATAATATATTCTATCCCCCAGAGAAGGTTAACATAAAACATCTATGTAGCATTACATCTTGCATAAACTTCTTGCAGACAGGTCTGATGTCCTTGCTGAGGGTAGCGCTGAACATCATCACTTGCTTCTCATGTGGAGAAGAGCGGAAGATGTCCTGGATGTCTCGTCTCATGTCTACAACAACAAATAAGAGGTTAGTCAGGCCGCAGAGGACACAAACTGAGAAAGGTAACGTACCCAGCTGCTCCAGCATCTTGTCGCACTCGTCCAAAATGAAATACTTGAGGTGCTTCAGGTTCAACTTCTTGGAGCGCACCAGCGCCAGAATACGGCCAGGGGTGCCCACAACGATGTGTGGGCAGTTGCTCTTCAGCACCTCTTCGTCCTTCTGGATTGGCAAGCCTCCAAAGAAAACTCCCACCTAAAGTAAAATAAGTTACATTTTAAGTAAAAAAAAAAATATAGTACTCTAAAAGGAGAAAACCAGAAAAGATGTGCTTGTACTCTTTTAAGGCTTAACCTGAGAAATTTGGACGAAAAATTCGCTACAACAGATTTTCTTCAAAATAATTTGGTGGACTTACAACAATCGTCAAATTAGCTCGGAATTTTTTAACCGTTGGTTTAATTAAAATTAATTTATTTAAATGAGAATTTTGTATCCTCCCAATGTTAAATTTTTTAATTAGCATTGCAAAAAAACTATACAACAGATTCTTTAATTAATTAAAGATTTTAATTTTTTTTTTACTAAAACCTAATTTTTTAGACTATTTTTCTGAATTGTTTTCATATATTTCGAACCGTGGCGATGATTGTTTTCCATATGTGATGAGAAATGTGGCAACGCTCTCAAGGACTGTTGTCACCACCCCCTCCTAACAAATTATTCGCATTCCAATGCAAACAGTGTTGCACCTTATACCTTAAGGTATAACCTGAGAATTTGTCTGTCAAGGTCAAGAGGCGTGGCTATACTGGCAACACTGTTTGCATTGGAATGCGAATAATTTGTTAGGAGGGGGTGGTGACAACAGTCCTTGAGAGCGTTGTCACATTTCTCATCACATATGGGAAACAATCATCGCCACGGTTTGAAATATATGAAAACAATTCAGAAAAATAGTCTAAATAATTAGGTTTTAGTAAAAAAAAAAAGTAAAAGAATCTGTTGTATGGTTTTTTTGCAATGCTGATTAACAAATTTAACATTGGAAGGATACAAAATTCTCATTTAAATAAATTAATTATAATTAAACCAACGGTTAAAAAATTACAAAAAAATTCAGAGCTAATTTGACGATTGTTGTAAATCCACCAAATTAATTTGAAGAAAATCTGTTGTAGCGAATTTTTCGTCCAAATTTCTCAGGTTAAGCCTTAATTAAATTCAAATTGTTGATATTTAGTTAAAATGCTGCATTTGCAATAAAACAGTTAAGAATGAATTCCAGAATTAGCAGCAAGTAGCATTTTGTTACAAAACTCAGGAAAAACTTTGCATTTAATAATGGTACCAACAAAAATTCAAAATCTTAATTCTTTATTCAATCCATTTCTCCTACAATTAATATATCGAAATAAATGTAGAAATAGAAGGCCTGACAATACAATTCTCTCTCGAGAGAAATGTTTTGCTTAATATGAATGTACAGTAGATACAGGAACTGCAATTAATTTGAAATCATACACTGGGTTTAAAAAAGAAGTGGTTCGAGATCATTCAACATTAAAACAGCTACGTATTATCCTTTTTTAAACTTCAATAATATTTCTACTGTATAGCAATTAAATTGTGAACACAGATCTCTCAGACAACCTGCTTTTTATCAACTTTAACTTATTCCAACCCCTATGGGTTCAGCTATTTCTAGCTTAGGGGCATGCAGGTCCAAGCATCAGACACTTACAGGTATATAATTTTCATCATCAAGATCCGTTACCACAATTTAACAGAAATGCTATTTGTGTACACACCTTAACTTGAGGCATGTACTTGGAGAATCTCTCATACTCCTTGCTGATCTGGAATGCGAGCTCACGAGTGTGACACATGACAAGACCGTACACTACGTTCTCGGTCGGCTCCAGCTGTTGAAGGGTTGCCAACACGAACACCGCAGTCTTGCCCATACCAGACTTTGCTTGGCACAGTACGTCCATTCCCAGAACAGCCTGGGGGATGCACTCATGCTGGACTGTAAAGAAAAACATGAAATTTAGTTTCAGAGCAAAATTCTGCAAAATTAAAAAGTTTTAATGTCAGTTTATCTAATAAAATGTGTAAATCCTCAAATAAAATGCTGAAATTAAAATTGAATGTATTATTGTTATAATTATACCTAAAACTTTCATTTTATTTTAAACATGATTATTGTTAATGATTTAATTGCTACAAACAAGCCAGTACTCGCAACTCAAGATTTAAATTGTGTGATAGGAAGCAAAGAAAACTTGAAATTCTGAAAAATTAGTGGGTGGTGCAAGTTAGCCAGTGCACACCAGTGTGGCTCACTGATAGTTAGCCAGTGCACACCAGTGTGGCTTGCTAGTAAGAACATGAAATGACTTTCACCATTGTTAACACCAAATTAAGTTAATTAAGTCTTAAATTTACCTTCTGAAGGGTGTTCAAAACCACAGTCTGCGATGGCACGCAGGATCTCTGGTTTCAGCAAGAAATCTCGGAAGCCAGAGCTGTGGATGGACACGTAGGTGCCCTTGACCTCTTTCTTGGCTGTTGAGTCCTGAACGTCCCCAATGGCAGTCTCAGTCTGTTCCTCATCCTCGTAGTCCAAAAGATCTTCGTTATCAGCCATGTTGCTGGCGTATCTGTCAACAGGAATTCTATATTAATCCAAAAGACTAAAATTGTACAGTATTTACAAATTTGTGAGGTTATACTAACGAGCACAACTCGTGTAATTACTAATCCAATTACAGTAATGTCTTGGTCAAGACTGGGACACATTTACACTAAAGACCATTATCAGTTCACATGCTAAGCTGTTGCCACATAATAACAACAACAGAGCTCTATTGAGATCACTCTCAGCATTGAGAAGACTTTAACTAGCCATAACGATATTCTTTACATCAGAATGACAAGTGCTGCTTGTGAAGAAACATTTCCAGTCATACGATTGCTTTGTTCTATATTCTATCTATAATTATTAAGAGGTATAACAGCGGTGTAAATGCACAGATGCTGTTTTCGATATGCAGGCAATTCCAATATAAGTGCAAAAAAAAAAAAAAAATATATCCATGACTGCGAAATTTTTGTTGAAGCTTCCTTTAAATTTGTGATTATTAATCAAATAACCACTGGAGTCCTCTAAACCAGTCTGTATTTTTACCATAATTATGCACAATTATTAAAATGATGAAAATCATTTAAGTGGAATGGAAATGAAAAGAAATTATGTAAATGCAATTATACCTACACCCAGCTGGAATTAGAATGAATATGGCCGGTCGCGCACCATTTGGAGGGGGCAAAGTTAATAATCATTCATGCATTACTTCTTACCAAGACTGTAAAATCAAGACCATTGGGAAAATCATAGATTTTACACATAGCAAAATTATTTGTGCATCCCGTAATGCATTTTGGGAGTTGGCATATGATTATGCATATAGAGTACAATAAAATTAATTTTGATATTTCGGCTAGAAGTACACCACGTAGCACGGTAACGGACCCCCTTAAGACATTTCGCACTTTTAACAATTTCTATCTGTCATATTTAGGGTTCTTAAAAATTTGAAAAAATTATTAACATGTTCAATAGAATATAGCAATTGAGTTTATCATAATTTCAGTTCCATATCAGAGCATCTCTTTCAGTAAAAAAAAAAAAAATGTGTGGAGAGACATGAAAAAAAAAATGTTCCGGTTTTGGTCCAGGCCTGCTTTTGGACTCCTTATAGCCAAAAAAAAGTAAGAAAATAAAATTGCAACCCATTAACCAAACCATCCTTTTCATGAAAATAGCAACTGCAATACCGTGATATTCTTTTTACTAGTTAAGAAAAAATAAAAACGAAGTATTTGTTAAAAACCCTGTTTTTAATTCGTTTTTATTTTTTTTGAACCAGTAAAAAAAATATCACGGTATTGCAGATGCTATTTTCATGAAAAGGATGATTTGGTTAATGGGTTACAATTTTATTTTTTTTTTTTACTTTTCTGGCTATAAGGAGCCCAAAAGCAGGCCTGGACCAAATCAGGGCACAAATCCAAAACCGGGCTGTGCACTGTACGTCATATTACTGTATAATATGTACCCAAAGTGAGAGGGTTTTGTTCTTCCTGTTTGTATGCATCCCGTACGATATACAATATCCTACGCATACTTTGAAATTTTTGAAGAGGCTGCAATAGGAGTATGCATATAAGTTGATTTACAAAATCTGATAGGAACAGGAAGAGCTCGGAAAGGTCCAATAGAAAAATAAAAAAAAAAAAAATGCCACACATGAAACATATCACACAACCAAGATTACTCTATATAAATATGTAGAGTATGCATAATCTGGTCTCATACCGGTTATGCATACATACTGTGTAAATGAATACAATATAATATTATACATAAGGCCCAGAAGAGTATTATGCATACGAGTGTTGCGACATTGTTAAGGTAGAGATAACACGGATCAGCTGGTCCAATGCTAAAAAAATCCCATTCATAAAAATTATGAAAAAAATTTAAAGTGTTCTCCTCTACATCCCCCATCAGTAGGTAAAATATCAGGTATACAAAAACGAGCTAGTTTTCGAGTTATTAATTTTTAAAGTTGACTAATTTAACATGGAGAAATAGAACTTCCATGTTAAATTGGTCAACTTTAAAAATTAATTACTCGAAAACTAGCTCGTTTTTGTATACCTGATATTTTACCTACTGATGGGGGATGTAGAGGAGAACACTTTAAATTTTTTTCATAATTTTTATGAATGGGATTTTTTTAGCATTGGGCCAGCTGATCCGTATTATCTCTACCTTAAATGTTAATTTATAGACTTCTTTTAGGGTGAAATCAGATTAAAATGAAAGATTGGTGTCGTCATTTTGGGCAAGAAACCGGTCGATTTTGGCGTCTCCAAATATTGTGTTGCTAATCGGAAGAAACAAACATACAATATACTGTATAGTGTATGCATATTCTACGCTGATGATCCATCAGGAAACATAAAAGTTACATCCTTTTCTTACAAAACAGTACATAATCTACCAACTAGTTCATTATGGTTTTCACTTTCAAATCTTCCATATTGAAAATTATGCATTCAAAATCAAAATGTTTTCTCTGCTTTGATCCGGCATCTTTCTTCTAGAAAATGCAAAAGAAAAATCTAATTTATCTCATGTTTTCAGTAAAAAGAGGAGAATTACTTCAAGTAATTATGACCTAAGATGTTTGATAACCAACCTAATTTGTTAATGTAATAGCACCTCACCTTTTTAACAGGAAATAACGAAGAAAAATACAAAGATTCTCGAAACTTTTTCACTCAAAATGACGCCGAACGCTCTGAAACAGGAAGTACGTCACAATTCGAGAGCGTGCACAGAGAGAGAATAGAGAGGAGAATCTCGTGTGTTATCGGCTTGTTCCGGATTTTTATGGACGCCATCTTTAATCGGGGAGATGTTGCGGGAAATTTAAAACATGTTCCTTTGTCCAGGTTGCACTGCAGCCTAGCTAGCCCCGCCCCCTTGCCCTTTTATTTGAGTTCTTTCCTAATTTCTATTTTAAAATATATTCTAATATATAATTTATTTTCGAATGGTTTTCTGAAATTAAACAACAATTATTGGTACAAAAATATAATAATTATATTGTTGTAATTACATGTAATGCCGTACATACAGAATACATGTTTTGTGGAGCAATTAAATGTCAATTTTAAATTCGAGTGTGTTAGTAACATATAAGAAGAAGTATAAATAATAAATACTGTAATACATCATATAATTTACATCACACAAATTAAAGAACATGAAAAGAAAATAACATGGTACAGATATTATACAAAAAATTCTATTAAAATACAAATGGCACATTAGCTACACTGAAAGGCCTTCTGAACCTTTTCACAGTATTAAGTGCACGGTTAGCTTTGCTTCAGGGTGATTCGGCTGCATAATTTTTTTGATTTCAGTAGCACAAATATCAGAGATAATAGCCGATGAAGAAGCACCATTGACGTCACTCACGCTCATTCAGCGGTGACAATATAAGGAAATCCCTGCAAAAGATAGGTTCACTCCCGCTACAACCACGGCCACAATTTTACTTCTGGAATTTTGAAACTTTATCAGGGCAGTCTTGATAGTATTTGTCAAATAGACTGAAAGAATTTTTTTGGTGGCGTGTGTACAGATTGAGTTATTGCGGTTGCAAGATAAGCTAAAAATTTAACATTGTTTTCCTATACAACATTTTTGCTCCTCTTTCTACCGCAATAACTCAGTTTGTATGAATGTCATCAAAAAAAATCTTTCAGGCTATTTGACAAATAGCAAATAGCAAATAGGGAAAGCAAATAGCACTCCCTATTTGCAGAGGGAGTGAACCTATCTTTTGCAGGGATTTCCCTATATTGTTGCCGCTGAATGAGCGTGATAGACGTCACAGGTTCCTTTTCATCGGCTATTATCTCTGATATTTGTGCTGCTGAAACAAAAAAATTTATGCAGCCGAATCATACTAACGCAAAGCTAACCGTGTACTTAATATTGTGCAAAGGTTCATAAGGCCTTTAAAAGTTCAGTATTTTAGAAACAATTAAAAATGCTTCCAATCCCTAGAAGCAATTAAAAATGCTTCCAATCCCTCGTCACGAATAAAAAAAATATATAAGCCTAACACAATAAATAATTATGTACAGCAATGAGCTGTCTGCTTGACGTAAAGCTCATTAAGAGAAGGATTCAGGAAAATTTGCCTGGGTAAACAACAATAATCGTACCCTTCAGAGCACATACAGCTATGAAGTAATGAACAATACAGTTAATATTAAACGATTATATTTAAAAACCTTCCTTGTCTTAGAGATTGCAAACTGAAAATGTGAAAAGAACTATAATACACTATTAGCATTGTTAACTGAAATTAAATAAATAAATAAATTGGGTGACCTATATATTGGATACAAAAAATATATATATATTATATACTGCGTCAGTATAAGACAAATTTTCTTGTCTTGGCGGGTAAACACGGTAGAAGTTTAAAATTACATAAAATACTGCCAATGTCTGTAAGTTGAAAAACTTACTATATGTCATCTTCATCATTTCACTTACGTGGGTGTTAAAATTTGGAGGCTACTCATTTGAGTTTAAAAGTTCGCGGCTAGCGTTCTGGCCTCTTGGCGCCAACTTCACGGCTGGCGCAGTATAAGTAAAGAGAATTTGTCAGAGATTTGAAGGTCGACCGAGTGGTCTAAGGGGATAAGGCGCTCGCCGCCGCGATTGCACAGAGAGATGTGGGTTCGAGTCCCACCTCGGAAGACTTTTAAATTTTCTGACAAATTTTCTTGTCTTGGCGGGTAAACACGGTAGAAGTTTAAAATTATATAAAATACTGCCAATGTCTGTAAGTTGAAAAAACTTACTATATGTCATCTTCATATATATATATATATATATATATATATATATATATATATATATATATATATATATATATATATATATATATATATACACAGTAATAATAATGTTCTTAAAGTAGAGTGAGCGATTGCATTTTTTTTAATATTTTATTTTCTAAAAATAGTTTAATCTGCCCTCTATTGAGAAATGAAAACCAAAAAATTCCATCTCAAATAGTTTCACCACAAAAAATTCCCAAAATTGGTGTTTCGGAGGTCTTTGACGTGCAGCCTTATGATACATAAAACCGCATTTTGCTCCAACATTTTCTGAACTATATTGCTACCATTTAAAAAATACCTACGTAATCTGTGATGAATTCTTTAATGGATTTTTAAATAAAAAAATTTATTTACGGAGCCGTTTTTTCGGAAAAAAATCTTTAAGTTTTTGCGGGTTAATTCCCATAAGAATTTTCATGATTTTTTTCCAAGAAAACGACCCCGGAAAAAAAAATTTTATTTGAAAATTCATTAAAGAATTCATCATAGATTACGTAAGTATTTTTTAAATGGTAGCATAGTTCAGAAAAAGTTGGAGTAAAACGCAGTTTTATGGTCCATAAGGCTGCACGTTAAAGGCCTCAGAAACACCAACTTTGGGAATTTTTTGTGGTGAAACTACTTGAGATGGAATTTTTTGGTTTACATTTCTCAATAGAGGGCAGCTTAAACTATTTTTAAAAAATAAAATATTAAAAAAAATGAACTCGCTCACTCTACTTTAATTCTTAACTAAGTAGTTACTTTTGAATTAGGTTGACAAAATTACTACTACATATATTAATATCATGTACTAATAGCTTAATGAAACTTATTGTTATTATAATAATTTAAACAAAAATATACATAAATATTTTTCATTGACGAAGAATTACATAGTGGCAAAACCAATAAAATCTTAAAATTGTTTGTGTAATTAAAAACTTTGCAGCAAATTACACACAATATAACACCACCATTGTTCAGCATGTCAAAGACCTCCTGATGGTTGCTCTTGTCCTGGCTCCATTGGTGAAACCAGAATTATTGGGTCTGCAAAAAAAACACACAATAAATAAACACAATGACATGCAAACATGACTATCAATAAAGAAAGACCAATAAATTATAGTTCAGTTACTAAACTTAAAACAAGTAAAGTAGATTGCGGTTCCATAAAAAATAAGAAGCATTGCAGGCAAAGGACTAAATTGATATAAGATAAACTTAATTTCCGGGTTCCATCAATTTAACTGATTTTACTGTAGATTGTCTCGTCTGCAAGCTGCATTTCAACACAACAGCGTTACGGAATTACAGTGTACAAAAATTAATTTAATCATTCTTTTTTGTGTCAATTTTTTTAATAAATGCATTTTTTCTGAATTTAAGTTATAATGTAAATTACTGTATGAGACTGATTCACCACTAATTTGACCAACTTCTGCGATTGACTCACCCTGATGTATTGAATGGAGGGTAGCGCCACCTTCAGCTCCCTGACTGCAGCCAGCAGCAAGCACACCCACGCGCGAGTCTGGTCGGCCAGCGGCAGCCGAGCTCCCCAAGAGTGCATGGCCGTCGCCCTGTCTCGCATGAGCAGCAAGGCCTTGTGCACCCAGCGCACCATGTCCTGTGGAAATGTGGCATGTTACTATCCAGGGTTGGCACAAAAATAAGTGCTTTGCAATGCAAAATATTAGAGGGGAAAGTAAATTTAAATATTTTAATCTTATTAGTTTCATACTGATCAGAAGAACCATAACAATGAAAAGAATAAACCAAAAATGCAGCATTTTTATGAATCTGTGGTTTGTTTTAATGTTATAAAAAATGAACAATTACAGTGTATACTATGCAGACATACTATGCAGACTGTAAAATTTTGAAACAAAAGAAGAAAACAATAAAAGGGTGCATATTTGAAAGAAGCATGTATCAAAAGTATAGCTTAAAGGGACAGGGGACTATAAAAATAAGTATTTTTTAATCAAACTTTACTCGTCAACTGAGTATGAATACATGCCACACGGTGGTTAGTGACTAAAATATGTTGAACAGTTACAGTAAAATTAGAAGGTTAAAGTGAGATTAAATATGATGTTATATTAATTAAGGTGTTAAAGAAGTGAAGAAAGGGCATAAAAAGGCAAATTACAGTATTGCAAAAAAAAAAAAAAAAAAAAAAAAAAAAAAAAAAAAAAAAAAAAAAAAAAAACAAGCTAAACCATGATACAACTATAATAGATAGGTCCATCAGCCCTACGAATTTCGACTGATCTGCGCATTTTGGCCAAAAACACCCAAGGTGACGTCACGTAGTGAGCTCAAAACAGCTGTTTCGCTGCACGAGGGGCCCCTACCGGAGCAGAGTTTTTATTCAACATTAGCGAGAACGTTGCTTTTTATCTCCTCTCAAATTTGATATTTATTTGCAATACTACAAGCCAAACCGGTTGCAGTAACGTATTAAAAGAATTTTTAAACACTGCAATTCGCAAGCAATCTGGGGTAGAAGTTCGTATCTTTGTTCATAAAGCATACAAAATTGCTATTGGCTGTGCGCAGATTAGTCACCTAGCGTTTGCGCAGCTTCATTTGGATTCAAGCTTTTTTATCATGCACACTTTGCGGAGCCATGCGCAGTAGACTACTAACATTTAAAACTCGTTTCTGCGCAGCTTTTCTAAGCCATGGCTATTAATTTACGGAAAACTCTATAATAGAGCAGAAAAAATTAAACGTATGCACCGTGCGCATGGGACGGCCCTGAAGCTAATCAGTAAACAGAATAAAAACTCAGCTCCAGACCAAGGACTTTGTATGTATAACCTCTGGATAGGATATTCCTATACCAATAGCATTATGCATAGAGCTACTGAGGCAAATCTCCAACGTAAGATGACGACCGAGCGCAACCATCTGCATTGTAAACTGTATGGCAGTTCATCAACGTAAAATGGCGAACATCCCATCGGTTACTGTTGTAACCGCCACCCACTTCCTCCTCACGACTGTGCCTCACCGACGGCAGCAACATCACCTATCCAGAGGTTATATACAAAATCCTTGCTTTAGACGGACAACAGAGAAATCAAGAATTCATTCTGTTTACAAAGTACTCATTTCAGTTATCATTGACTTGCACTCTCTTTTCACGGAGTAGTCGCATGACGTGCATGCTGACTTGGCATGATTAGCGTCCTACCTTTCAGTAGAGGTTGCGGTGGTCCTGCAGCCAAGAGAGGGGGATGAAGTCAATGTCGCTAGGTTGTGGAGAGCGACGGATAACCCTTGGCTGCGATGATCTGTGCAGTGGATGATGACACTCTGACTAGACATTGAGTTTGCACTGCGGGAATAGCTGCGAAAGACGACACAGTTATTAACAACAAGAAATTAAGGGGCTGTATAAAATATAGTAAAAGTCTTTAAGTGCAACAGTTAAATTCTGATTACAGGGTACTAATAAAAATTTAATTTTATTAAACATGCACATATCCAGTACTGGTATCATACAGTATGTATGATATGTAACAATAGTATGATACCATACGGTACTAATATCATTGATCCCATATGCATATGATACAGTATGCATAAATATATTATTTAAACATACAGCATGTAACAGTATAATTACAAGACCCGGCATTTATTATTTAATTCTGGAGAAGAGCAGCGAAAAGAGTTATGGGGCGTATGGGAAGATGGAAGTTGGTGGGAGATGGAAAGGAGGTCAGAAAAGAGTTTGAGAGTGTAACTGCAATGATTGATAAGTTGGGGTGGGAGTTGCTGGAGGAGAGAAGGAGAAATTGTAGACTTAGTGTTATGTATAAAATAACAAGAAATAGTGAGGGTTGGAGGGAGTTGAGCTCTCGTGTTAAGAGAGTTGTTTACATTGGAAGGAGTGATCACAGTTGGAAGTTGGATTTTGTCGGCAGTAGAAGTGATGTGGGAAAATATTCCTTCATTAACAGGACTGTAAGAGAGTGGAATTTGCTGAAGGCAGAAGTTGTTGAAGCGGAGAGTTATGAGTTGCTTAAGAGGGTTTTAAGACAAGCAAACCCTTCGCGAGGCACCGTGGCGTAGTCACATTTGCCGCGTTAATTTTATTATTATTTTAGAATTTCATTCTCTTTCATACAAAAAGGTACTCTATGCATATGCATACATGCAGTTGTTTGTATGTATGATACTGCGTATGCATACTCATTCATGGTATAATAAGCTGATAATAAGTATGTTACTGTATGCATATGCATAGAGTATGTATCACATGTATCATATGAATACCATAATTATAGCTGTAGCTGATGCATACTTCAAGATGAGGATCAAATTAAACAAGCAAACAATAAATAATATAATAATGAAATTTAAGTATGTACTGTATGCATAAGTGCATAAGTGGCCAAAAAGTGACAGAACTTCATCAAGAAAGAAAAATATTTCATACCATACCTTTTTACTCGATCCTTTCTAACATTCATACGAGATATCATGGGAGGCTTATTATGTTGAAAAAAATTTCGTAAATAATAAGTTTCATAATGCAGGTAATTACTGAGTAATTATTTAACCCAAAAGTATACTATTTTGTTAATTTGTTGAAAATTAACTCCTACAATACAAACTGCCATTTTTTTATAATTTTCCCCCGTCCCCCTCAAGACCGGACCGGATATCAAGCAAAGTACAAAAAAGAAACATGTTGTATAGCTTTAACAGCTTTATAGAACATTTTGATTTTGATACATTATCAGGGGAAAAAAAGCAAAATGTAATGAACATATTACTTATTAAATTAAAATTATTTTGAACACTTAAGCCGAATGTTGCAGAAAATGTTGTTATATATGGAAATGATTAAAAGTATATACAACCTTACTTTTTTAACTTTCATGGGATTTTTGCTATCAGCGCCTCTACATTTATCGGGGCCAACTATTTTGAGGGGAAAAGAGGAGAGGGGAACAGAACAACCCCTCCCTATCCACTTAAATCAGCCTGAGCGTGCATGAGAGGATGTACTAGCAGAATCAGTACAACATTAGTTTTATATTTTTATTACAATGTAGTAAAAAAATACATAAAAAATTACATAAATAATCATCAATTTTTTTGTCATTTAATTTCAAGTGCATAAAGTAAAGTATAAAATATTGAAAATATTCAAAGTTCTAAGGTTGTTTCAACTATTTGTGCGCGAGAATTGCAAATGCTGGTTTCGTCACTTTCGTCATGGGTGATCATATCAAAGTTCCTCTACTTTGGGGTCATATATGGCTCAGAGACCCGCTACAGAGACCTCCGTCTTATATGGTCAGGGATTTGATCAGAGCTTCACTGTAACTGATGAGAGTGGTGGCGCTGCTTAATGTTCAGCATGGCCCTGTTCTTGCTGGCTAAAATTGCCCGCGCAGCCAGCGAGAGCCGGGCCGTGCCGCTGCGGTTCAGTGGCACCGCGCACCGCGCGCCATGCACTCTCATGCAGTTCGCTTTAATATTTTAATAAATCAGTCATGCTCTCTGAGACTGCAGTCTCTGAACTCTGAAGTGCTCATGAACTTAATTATTTCTACATAATACATATTATTGTTTTTTTATTACATTATATATGACATAATATAATGTGCTAGAGTGTGCTCTCGCGCGATTATAGTTAATTAATAATGCACGCATGCAGCTTTTTGTAAAAAATAAAGTTTCAATAAAATTAGAGCAAAATTAATTTATGTAAGCAATCATAATTTTAGGGTGATTATTTTCTTCTTTCCTTTCATAGATTAAAAGATTAATTAACAACTAGGCAATATAAATGTTCAAATTATTCCACAAATATATTTTTTGTGGTTTTGTGTCAAATTTAAAGTCAATTTGTACTTTTAGTGGATGCAAACATATTTGAATATTTTTAAGTTTTAGTTTAATTAGCTTAGTTTTATATTAGTAACATACATTATATGATTTATATGAGTTAACAGGCTGTGCCTCATATTATGTTTCCAAACATATATTTATTATATGTGTAAAATTGTGCATGGAACTTAAATTTATAGAGATAATTATATGACAATTAAATCAAGTCATATGCATAATTATATTATATTGCTATAGAATATAAAATATATCAAATTTATAAAATTATATAATGTAAAATTATAAATATTTGTTATATATTTATGTTCAATGTCTGAAATCTTATAATATCCTAATTTGCGATTTTTTAAAAGTTAGTAAGTAACTTTTTCGTGCAAAGGATATATTCATATTGAATGCTAGCTATTTCACTTTTCGGACTTTTATCTTTGCCGATGTTCGATGTAACCTTCTGTGAGTAGTATGTTGCGATATATGGTCAAGCACACTAACACTTGTATGTACTACACATATTACATGATATCACTACGTTTCGAGAGTCAACCGCTCTCTTCCTCAGGTGATCTGAGACTGTCTCAGATCGGTGATCTGAGACTGTCTCAGATCACCTCCTTCTTTTTAAAATTCTATAAATAACAAATTATAAAAATAAAATTTAATAATACTTAAGTAATTAAGACAAGGGTAAAAATTATATGCTTAAGTGATATTTATTGATGTTATTTGTATTGTATTAATTGATTGTTATTTTTTTATTGTGTTTTCAGGGATTTGTAACTGCGCTTCCTACGGGAAGCGTTGGACTTTTAATTTGTAAATTTCCTGACTCTGACTTGTTATTTATGTATTCATGAGGGAAATATGATAAATAAATAAACAAACAAACAAACAAACAAACAAACAAACAAACAAACAAACAAACAAACAAACAAACAAATAAATAAATAAATAAATAAATAAATAAATAAATAAATAAATAAATAAATAAATAAATAAATAAAAATTAGTGAATGTTAATTCTGTGCTGAGTGATTAACTGTCATAAGGTAAATTAATAAGTAAAAAAATAATGCCAATAGCTCAAAACCAAGACTGCTCAAAACTTTGTACTATAGTATAAGGTATGCGGAAAACTCGGAGCCGGAAAACTCGGAGCCGGAAAACTCGGAGCCGCGTCTGCACGCTAGGAAAACTCGGAGCACGGAAAACTCGGAGCCGGAAAACTCGGAGCACGGAAAACTCGGAGCCGGAAAACTCGGAGCACGGAAAACTCGGAGCACGGAAAACTCGGAGCCCCGCTAGGAAAACTCGGAGCGTCGCATTTTTAAACTATGTAGAGCATAAAAATATAAAATATCGTTGCCACTGAGGAACAAAATTAAAGAAGACGTAAATATTATGAGCATAATTCGAGTAATATATTCATAGCTTTTCTCTAAAAGGCTTATAAATATTATATTAATTAGCTTTTCTCAGGACTTATATTACATTATCTATTTCAGATTAATCTCTATTTCATTCGTAGACTATTAAATAGCTTGCAGTGATACAACATGCGCTTAAAATATTTAGTCGACATACATTTTTTATTTTATGTAATTAAGAAATTATGCAAAATCAAATGCAATTTAATATTTCCCTTGAAACAACAGATAACTTTCTCATTTTTTTTTTATATAAAGATGTGCCTTCAGTGTAGGAGTTGCATGTGATTATAGAATTATTATAAAGATTATTGAGGACCTAAATACTATATAATGAGCATAATCAATTCTTTATTATTCTTCATACTTTAAAACTTATAAATTATTTATAAAACTTATAACTTCTGTAAATTTTAATACAAGGAACGCAAGGGACAGATGTAGTAGCCGTTTTGATTTACAATGAGTATTATCGAGAGCATTTTATAAATGTTCATTTCTCTATGAACCCCAGAAACCCCAGATTAGTTGTATTTTAATACACATTTTAATAACATTTTGTTATTTATTTTTTATATCGTTCATTTTTAAAAAGAAGAAAATCATATTTACATTTTTCTAATTGAAGGTGACATGAATTATAATTATTTTTAATGAATAAAACGAATGTCAAAAGTAGAAGCTCAAAAGTAAGAATGGGTACTGTTAAAATATTATTCGACTGCATGAGGATAAAGTTGCTTTTCTTTACTTTTTTTACAAAGTTTTAAATAACTTTGCTATTTAACGATTGACCTCAGTTACTGGCAGGTTCAAAAGAAATTTCTATCAGACGGAATCGAATGAAATAAATTTTAATAATTCGAGAATGATCTAAAACGTAATCGCTTATGGTTTGGGCAAATTCAAGGGGGCGGTTTTCTCACAACAGCTCCATTTCCAGTTTCCGTCCATAAGCCCAATGTTAAACTTCTACCTCAGTTTTTTCAAAACTGATCAGAAATATCCACTTCAAAATTTGCATGCCTCCTATTGATGGCAAGTTCTAAATTCTCTGCAAGTCTTGTAGCATTCAAGGGGGCCGATTCCGAGATCTCCATCAACTATAAATGAAATAAAATAAATAAAAGAAAGTAAATAAACTCAAATCAAACTTATTGTTAAAGAGTCACCTATGATAATTTAGCAATTAAATTAAAAGTTATGTCGTATGAGAATTCCCCATTGTAAATACAAATTTGAATCCATGGAGGCATGGAGTATATTTCTGATTCATTCTTTCTTCAGATCATTATTTTTGCACTACAATTTCACTCCAGTCCCTTCCCCTCCCCCATGTATAGCTTGCTTTTCAAGATCATTCAGTTTGACGAACATTGTTTCTGGAACTATGCGATGTTTGAGTCTACAATTTTGTATGGTATAATTGTAAATAATATTATTTATTTAAAATAAATTCTAAATTAAAAAAAAAATTGCTCCGTATTATTCCAATTAATAATACCAATATTAAAAGCTTATTAACTAGAGAAGTGTAAATTAAGTAAAGAATAAAATATTACATAAAAAAGTTATGTTACATCATACAATAGAATAGAATTTTAGTTCAATCTTTTGATTATGCATATATATTAGTTTATAACATTTCATTATTCATAAATGGTAACCTATTATAGGTATGGATTAAAATAGCAAAATAAAAATTGAAGTAATGAAATAAGTAAATATAATAAAATCTGGTAGTAAATCACAAATAACATTAAATGAATTGAAGGAAATATACAATATTTATTTATAATGTGAAATTGCATTTCATTGAACTTACATTATAAAAATAGATAAATACTGTAAGGTAATTTTGAATAAAAAATTGATAAAAGAAATAAAATAAACAAAAGTTCTCTAAGCCAAAATTAAGGCAGCAAAAAAATATTATTATAATAATTCTACAATCACATGCAACTCCTACACTGAAGGCACATCTTTATATAAAAAAAATGAGAAAGTTATCTGTTGTTTCAAGGGAAATATTAAATTGCATTTGATTTTGCATAATTTCTTAATTACATAAAATAAAAAATGTATGTCGACTAAATATTTTAAGCGCATGTTGTATCACTGCAAGCTATTTAATAGTCTACGAATGAAATAGAGATTAATCTGAAATAGATAATGTAATATAAGTCCTGAGAAAAGCTAATTAATATAATATTTATAAGCCTTAGAGAAAAGCTATGAATATATTACTCGAATTATGCTCATAATATTTACGTCTTCTTTAATTTTGTTCCTCAGTGGCAACGATATTTTATATTTTTATGCTCTACATAGTTTAAAAATGCGACGCTCCGAGTTTTCCTAGCGGGGCTCCGAGTTTTCCGTGCTCCGAGTTTTCTGTGCTCCGAGTTTTCCGGCTCCGAGTTTTCCGTGCTCCGAGTTTTCCGGCTCCGAGTTTTCCGTGCTCCGAGTTTTCCTAGCGTGCAGACGCGGCTCCGAGTTTTCCGGCTCCGAGTTTTCCGGCTCCGAGTTTTCCTACAACCTAGTATAATATATATACTATAAATCGATTCGAGACTGTAAATAAAAGAAATTGTTTCGTAATTTTAATTGAGGAAGATCGAAATGTTAATTTTAAAGATATTATCGCTTATTATAATGTTCATTATAATATGGCTAAAAAATATAATGTACAATAAATTAAATTTGTTTATTTGCTGGTCCTGCTTGAATTTAGATTTTAGAATTGTGTATCAATTGTAGCAATATAATTTATTAATTTATGTGCGGTCATATTATGTCATTATAATTTGTATATTCACTTAAGTTTGCTAAATAATCATTAAATGTAGGAATTTTAGCAACAAGGTTCTGTTAGAGTGTTGTAATGTTTGTAATGTGTAATTACGTTTTTTTACGATACGTACATATAATATTTGCACTATATTTGCAGGTTCTCAGCAAACTGGGATTGTGCTGTACCAAAAATTAATATAGAGATATAGAGATTATTTCAGCCGTGATTAATTGTATTGCAAAGGTATGGTTATAAAGTATATATAGTGATATTAGTGATATTTATTTTTTATTGCTAATTAATAGAGGTTTCAAGTCAGCTGATTTTTCGGTGTTCTCACCGTCCTATCCAAACATATGTGCAAAAACAAAACAAAACATGAGTTCGTTTTGTCACTAAGAATAAGATTTTTTGATGGAAAATTCATTTATGGAACTCCGGTCCAAACTGAAAAATACATCACAGTGCATAATGCAAGATTTAGAATTTTTGTTGTAACTTATAACCGAGAAAAGTTAAAAAAAAAACACTTTACTTCATTTTCAAGTGTAAGATGGACCTTAGCGACACAAATGAGAGCATCGCGAGGCGCACCAACTTGAAGTCTCTATTGAAATTACGATTACAGTTGAAAATTTAAAATACTTTTTAAGTCAAATTCTTCAAGAGGAAACAATTTCCAGTTTTCCACCGTATGTGGATTTCTATTGTGAACGAATTTTAAACGGTACTAGACTCTTCTCTTCAATCACATAAAATTATTATACATAAAACAATATGTGCCGTGACAAAACTTATGTAATAATGCTACAATTCCAGAACTTCATCCATCACGTTATACGTAAGTCGGTCATGTTTGCATATTATACAGATTATTGTAAGTGCAGCTATTGCATGACGCCGCGTGTATTGCATGATTGTGCAGTGACGGCGCACAGTAGGGGTTCGAGACAAGAGTGCATGCAAGTGACGGCCGGACGACTTGGTACAGCCTAACGAGCTTGTCATCCTACCACTGGCGCCATCCATCACAAATTAATATCGAACAGACAAACTGTCAGGAACAATGATTGCAGCTTGTTAAAAATAAAATTAGTCATGCTAATAAAATTACAACAAAATATTACATGCTCTCTGCAAGCTGAAATGAGATCGAGCTATGATGAATGAGAGCCAGTATCTATAAATTAATTGTTTTTAAATTTTTTTACTTAATTAATGTTTGCATTCAATTATCGTTATTGAATTATTTATCTTTAATATTAAAACTATTAAATTTATATACATGGCATAATACATTTTATTTTATATATTTATTAAATTTATATTAATATAATAATATCATGTTTAATGCATCACATTATCGCTATGGATTAATTGCTTTACAATCTTCACTTTTTGCATTTAATACATGATACTTTTACAATTTTTTAAAGTGTTAAATTTTATTACGTAAATAATATTATTCTGCATTGTGCTGCTCTCATGGATTGTGGCTGAAGTTAGAACTAACAAAAAACGTTCCGAGATTTAGTTTTTTGAAAGTTTAAAAGCAAATTAATTTAGTTCACTAAGAGCGTATGTAACAAGAGATGAGTAAATTTAAGTACATAAGTTTTAATAAAATTACACCCTGAAATTAAAAGTAATTGAAATATGAATTAAAATTTTTATGTATAAATTTTAATTAGTATGTTAATTGCTGATTGCAATATGTGAATCTTGGAATGATAGGAAACTGTTATAAGTTATATTATGTGTTATTATGTATTGTAATGATATTATTATTGCACGCATTATATAACAAGTGTATTAGTGTATATAATATGTTACTCTAATTAAATTATGAATTGTATAAATATAATTAATAATTACGTATACGATATTAAATATTGTACATCATAAACTTGTATACACCATATACGTGAACAATATTTACTATAAATAATAGAGATTAAGTAGTGTGATAATTTGAAAATAGTCATTTGAAATAAATAAGTATATTAAATATATACTGTATAATATACGAGTATTATTGTATTATACATTATATAATATATTGATCATAAATGTTAATAGTTTCATAAAACTTAAAATATTAACAACTTGCAATTAATTTTATGAAATCGAAGGCGATTGAGTTAATTTATATATTATATTATGTCAAAAATATTAAATACAAAATAATTGAATTAATTAAATTAAAAAATATATATATACAGAGAATATAATATATATGTACTGTAAAAGCAATGCCGTATAGGCGTGCCATGTAAACATGATATAAAGTTAGTAGAAAGTATAATATATATATATATATATATATATATATATATATATATATATATATATATATATATATATATATATAATAAAATATTGAGAGGTGTTTAAAATTTTATTATTATATTTTGTATTATAAACTTTCCTTCTTCATTAGTATAATATAGTTTGTAAATAATTATTTAATATTCAAAAAAAATATGATGAAACGTTGTGATAATTAAATTTAAGGTTTACATAGAATTAATTAGTTTTCGTTTGTATATTCATGAGGGTTTTCAAATTAATGTCTATAACGTAGCCCGCTGAATTAGGATAGTTTGGTGCGGTCGGCTTGGTTAGGACCACAGCTTGCACGGCAGCAACGAGTTTTCAGTAAGCTTGGTCATACTGTACTAACAGCTAGTACTCTTTTCATTGTGTGTACTCCATCTGGCTCGCGGCCAGCTTTGGTTGCTAGGTCAGCCCCACCCCCGTACTGTTACCATCCAAGTCCGAACTCATTCAAGGTCTTGCCAAATTATTAAATCTTATCTCTATAAAATAAAGCAATACAAGCCTGAACAATCTGGAACACTGTTGCTCATGTGAGGTTTATACACATGCAAATTGAATAAAACTTATATATTATATGCACTCTTTTTTTTTAATGATCTTGCCGAAAGTCTAGGTTTACATTATTTACATTTTGCATATCTTTAAAAGTATGCAGAGAGTGTAAAATATTGCAAAATAAAAATTGCAACAAAAATAAGCTTATATATATATATATATATATATATATATATATAAGCTTATTTTTTAGAGCGAAAGCCGATGAGAGAGCTCTCCCTCTTTACAATATGACCAGAATTATTAGTTGTGATCAAATTTAAATTAACAAAAGTTGAAAAATTTGTTCATTGTAGTGAGGTCAAAATGCAGAAATCAAAACTAG
>OX463781.1:28858529-28975749 GCA_949825025.1 Siphlonurus alternatus | reverse complement strand
CCTATGCCATTCTTTCTGTCTTTGGCATCTTGTTTGTCTTTCTTTACACGTTCTCGATCTTTACCTTCCTCCTTTGATTTCTTACTCTTCTCTTCTCCTTTTTCTTATGTTTGTGCTTCTGTCTATCTTTTTCTCCATCTCTGTGCTTTTCTTTATCTTTACTTTTTTCAACCTTTTCAGGTTCCCTAGAAACAGGGATGCTTTTGGAGATTTCTTGCTATCCTTTTCTTTCAATTTTTCTACAGATTTTTCTGAAGGTTTTGTCATGCTCTTTGTTGTGCTTATCTTTCTTTGATTTTTCTTCTTTATTTTTCTTGTCTTTTTTCTTCTTCTCACTCTTAGTTCCTTCACTGTGATCTTTGCTTTCGTCAAGCCTCTTTGGCTCCTCTTTTGGTGGCTTTGGTAGTGGGCTTGGTGCCTTAGCAGCTTTTTTCTCAAATTCCTTGCTTCTGTCTCGTTTCTCCTTCTTTTCCTCCTTACTGCTTCCTTCTTTTTCTCGTTTCACTTCTTTCTGCGAGCTATGCTTGCCCTTGGACTCACTTGCTGGCTTATCAGTGCTACTACTGCTGGACTTGTCTGCTGACTTGCTGGGTTTAACAGTGGGTAATGCTTTGCTAGATGACGGAGATTGTTTTTTAGGGTCAGGAGATACTTTGGAGGTTTTGATGGGAGGGCCAAATAATTCCGAAAACTGATTGCTTGGCCGCATCTCCTCTGGCTTTGGTTCCTGAAACATGAAGGATATTCATAAATAAGTCACAAGTAAAATGATTCTTTTAAAGTACAGTATCTATCTACAGTAGTTACTGTATCTGCACATACATTATATATAGAGTATAAAGGTTATAAAGGTTATAAAGACATTTGTGTCCTATATGACGAGTGTTTTTAACTAGATTACGTACATCAGATTTAGGTATTATTGAATCAACACAGTATACTGTATATTTTTAATTAAATGTAATAAAGTGATTAATGAAATAACTTGAATATTACTGCATTTTTTAATTTATTTTTAGTGCATTATTAAGAGTTAAGAGTGAGAACATACGGTTCAACAAACTTAAAATTGCTATCAAGCCGAAAGCAAGAGGTTTCTGAATTTTGTGGTTAAATTTTAAACCTGAAACTTTGTAGAGAGTTATTCAACCTCTCTGCAAAGTCTCAGAGTTTTTATGTCTATTGTTCAAATAGAATCTTCCCACTTCCAGCTAATTCCGGTAGTAATCATATGGCATATGTTTCTTTAACAGTAATTTTTTACAATTTTATATGTTTATTTTCCTGCTGTTCAGTAAAAAATGTCACTAACCTTAATTTTGTGCTTTTTGGTTACATCTCCAGAAGGTTTGGTTTTGCCCTGGCTGGAGGCAACAGGCTTCGAAGATGGTGCTCCTGATGCTCCGCTGTCGGACTGCGACGGTTTGTCCACCACGAGTCCGTCTCCACCATTCACGCCAATCTGTGCAACAGCACTCTGGTTATTTATTTACTAGCTGATACTTCAACTTTCTCGTAAACTTACCCCTCCTCCTCTGATAAGTTTCTTTCGAAAATCACCCAATGGATTTGGAAATACATATTTTTCTCTCACAACTTTAGTGATAGCAGGACCACTGTTTTGAAGTTCCAAATCATAATAGTATTTGAACTTTTTAGGTTCATCCTTATTTTTAAAATATACATCTATTATCAAATTGAAACCAGCATATCCAGATTCTTTTACACTGTATGGAGGATCTTTTATCACTGCAAGTAAAATAGAAAAAATCCCTTTAATAAAATACACAGTTCTATAAATTTAACATATTAATGGTAAGCAACAAAAATTTGTATCATACATTTACAGCAGTGAGAGCATGAACTTGAAGCACATGATGTTCATATCCTCGCGGTAGCAAGATACCTCATACTGTCGATGTAGCGTCTAAATATCCATAGGTAGATTTGGTAGATTCTTTATATTTATTTATATTTAGCCAAAATCTACCACGTTGACTTTGGAGATTTAGACGCTATCACAACAATATACTTTAAAATCTACTTACAGATGTATTGCTGACTATTAATGTGCTAATTTAATACTGTACAGTAAATATTAATCTTACCTCGTTTGGGTTTCGGAAACGTTTCATGTAAATAGAAAACAACTCTGTCAACAAAATTGCTGATATCTGTGCCCTCCACGCCACGCACAAAGATTTCCCAGTCGTGAGTGAAGCCTTCTGGAGTAAGCTTGGTTCTCACGGATGATCGATGTCCAATTTCAAATGTTACTTGAACATCCTGAAAAATGAATAATCATATGTATACCGGTACACTGTACAGTAGTACAGCATCACTCCAGTACACTGCAATGGGGGGCAAAGCTAAGGTCACATCTAAGGGATGTCGTGAGCCAATGAAAAAGTTGCAACATTGCCATTTTGGTGGCACAGGCACAGCTGGAGCTGCACAATAGCAGCACTAGAGGTCTGCATAGGCCGGATTTTTGAGGTCCGGCCTGATTGAGTGGTTGCTAGGCCTGGCCCAGGCCCGTGAAACCTGCTTCACAGTATGGCCCGCCCGTAGTTTACCCTCGATTCGCCCTTTTATTTTAGTGCTTTACAACCCATTATAAAATTGATAACAAATTTGTTTTAGAAGTTTATTTGCTTACTTGTTTCTCTTCTTCCTCTTTCCTTACCAAAAATAACAAACAAAAAATACAACAATATTGAAAATTTAAGAAATAGCTAGACATGGCCTATTTGCAGACTGCCAATGGCCAACTCGCGGGCCAGGCCCTGGCCTTTGCAGGCCTCTAAGCAGCACTATTCGGCAACATCGCTTGATTTTTTTTATATTTCATTGGCTGGCAGCACTCATGTTTGATGAGACGTTTAGCTTGGCCTTCACTGTCCATGATTGAAGAGTACTTAAAATTTCAAAATTGAGTTCAACCATGTTTATGTGCTTAAGTCTTTTACAGTATGTATGATGATACATTTTGTCTACATACTGTACATAATATTATTTTACAATATCATTATATTTTCTTTTTTCATTCTTTTATTTTTTTTTAAATATGCCCAATATTTTTACATTACAAAATATTTTTTAAGAGGCAATAGTGCATATACAATATATAATACAGTTCAGATCAATAAATTAAGTTACATGTACTGTACATAGTGTACATACAATTTATATACTTATACTGTACATATTGCACATACTGTTTAATAAAGTATACAGTAATTATGCAAAAGCCAAAAATACAGTATACAGAGTATCGTCTCTCATCCTGAATAATGAGCTAGATGCCTGATGTCTCCCATGATCTTGTTGCAATAATGAACTAGAATATCTGCTATTTCAGAGTACAGTAAGCCTAAAAATTAGCCCAAAAATTAGCTTATTTTATACCAATTTATGGCTCATAATTGCGCTCACCTGGAATAGCAGCTCTTTTTAGTTCTCATTAGTGCAACGAAATCGTGGGAAGCAAATAGTTTATTATTAAGAGACAACATACGTTAATGTACTGTATGTAATAATGGTTTATATCTTAGTCAAAACCAGTACCATGCAATATTGCTCTGTCCCACTTCTATGACTAACTCTTTTTGGTATGACGCCTAATCCTTGATAACAGCCATGCATACATAACAATTGGTCGTTTACTGCACTCCACAAGCCTTAGATTACCCCTGGAAATTGTCGAAAATGACATTTATGTAGTTTTCCCTTCCGTTGATATGACATGATGCTTCCGCATGTAACCTACACAAAAATTAGTAGAAAATGTGTAATTTCTGACCATTTTTAAGGCTTAACCTGAGATATTCGGACGAAAAAAGTCGTATCGACAGATGTTGTTGAAATTCATTTGGTAGACTTACAACAATTGTCCAAATACTACTGATTTTTTTCAGATTTTTTTAACCGTTGGTTTAATTATAATTAATTTATTGAAATGTGTATTTTGTATCCTTTCAATGTTAAATTTTTCAATCAACATTACACAAAAATGGCTCGAGAATTTTTTAAAAATTTTACATAGATTAAAAGCTAATTTCTTGGGCTATTTTTCTGAATTGTTTTCATATATTTCGAACCGTGGCAATGATCATTTCTCATATGCCCTAAGAAACTTGGCAACGCTCTCAGGGACTGTAGTTACCTCGCCCTCCTAAAAAATTATTTGCATTACTATTGCAACAGTGTTGCCAGACTTGCCAGCGTAGCCACGCCTCTTGACCTTGACAGACGAGTTTTACCGAAATGGCCGCCGCTGCTTGCACGACCGTCAGGAAGCTCCGCTCAAATTGTCTGTCCTCATCCTGGTAACTATCCCTATCCTACTTTTCATTAATCGTCTTGATTTCTTAAACCTTTTCCTCAGCCAATTTTATTCATAAAATACCATTTCGCCTCACCGCATCCCCACAATCACTACTTTGACCCTGCTCACGGTCGGCTACAGGACTGTCACGAGATGCTTCAAATTCCTGTTCCATCTTGTTCATGTTGGCGCCTGCATCATCAACCTACATTTTTGCACCCCACGCCCCATAATCGTACTTGACCCGGCATCACCTCCACATACCTTGCATGTTGGCGTTCCCATCATCACCTTCCCATCTTGCATTCCTCATCCCATAATCAAAAATCTTCCCCATTGTTCATCCATAATCCTTACAAGCCCCTCCTAACTTTAATTAGTTAATTACATAATTACAAGAACAATACAACATAGTTCTGGGTGCATTCTGTTATAATTACGGATATACATACTCAAAATCGAATCAAGAAGAAGAAGAAGACCTTGACAGACAAATTCTCAGGTTATACCTTAAGGTAGAGATAATGTCGAACAGCTGTTCGACGTAATCCCCTTTGATTAACATGTAAACCTTAGCAAATTGACAAAAATTCTGAAATTTTTTTGAGAGGCAGATATTAGTGCCTAAAAGCCATAGAAAAAGTTTCAAAAACATTTAACGAGCCGATTTTTTTAAATTAATTTTTTAGTTTGGCTCTCCATGGGAAAGCCCTATGCTGAAAATTAAAAAAATTAATTAAAAAAAATCGGCTCGTTAAATTGTTTTGAAATTTTTTCTATGACTTTTATGCACTAATATTTGCCTCTCAAAAAAATTTCAGAATTTTTGTCAATTTGCTAAGGTTTACATGTTAATCAAAGGGCATTACGTCGATCAGCTGTTCGGCGTTATCTCTACCTTAAGAGTAATCTCAGGCTTGAACGACTGTACAGTATTATATTATTATACAGTAAGTACGGGTACTATAGATATGTGCATATTATATGCTGTTGGCAATTTTCAAATGCCAATGGTTAAAAATGGTAGAAAAGCCACAAGGTGCATAATTAACAACTAGTCTATTTACTTTAATAGTTCAAAATAACAATATGCATATGAGTCAAGCAGAGAAAAGTGAACTCTGACCATAGTTCATGTGCTGTAGGATCAGGGGATATGCATATATCCTAGCTAGAGCTAAATGTAAAACAAATATTAACCTACGTAGTTCCTAGGATAGGAAATGCAATCCATGCAGTTGAATGTGCTATGATATTTAATGTACAGTACCTGATTCTCAAATTGCAGTTACATACATAATTATGCATGCGTAAACTAGACTTAAATGAGATCATCGACAGAATGTCGCAATAAACTTCAATGCCATGGTGTTGTAAATCTTAGTCAGCATAGCCATAAAGAAATCGTCAGAGTTAAACTAAAAGTTTTTATTTACCCAAAATTACTAACAGCTTCTAATTAGCTTACCGAATATGCCATAGCCAGTTTTCTGTAGGAAATATCTTTCGTAAAGATGTTGCTTCATGTGGGGTTTTCTGCTGCATGCGCAGGTACCGTGCTTTTCAAAGAGTCTGAATAAGCTACAAACCTACTCTGTGATCAAAATTTTTATGGGAATAAGTAGGCTTTTCATTATTACACACAGATAAGCAAAAATAACATCTAATTTGTGATGTAACGAATAAAAAATTAATGAAAACTCATCTAAAGTAAAATTCTTCCAAAAGATACACAAATTAATCGATCGTCGTTTGTTTTTATTTTTTAAGCAGTTCTTCGTTCTGTTGATTTGCTGTTTGCCGTAAAATAAATTTTTCTACGTGTCAGAACGACATCCTAATTCTTCCAGCTGCTTTCTGCTACATAATTTGAAAAGTAAAAGTTTATTTATTTTGCGTTTTCGTCGTTTACAACAATTGTCTGTGTTTACAATAGCAAATTTCTCCATCAGTGTATTTTTTCTGTGGTGTACAGTTAGTTTCATAAGTAAGTAAAATGTAAACAATAAAAATAATGGACCTAATTTTACTCTAGAACCAGAGCGTACTAATCAAGTTCGCTCTGCTAGAACAGCCTAGAACCTAGAACTAAGCCAAACTGACATGATGGGCCGGAGGGCCGGACCCGCCGGACTCTGATAATAATTATAATTTCATGAGGCATGCTTTTGACATTTATTATCATTTTGATATAATATTTACTTAAAGAGAGGATAACGGATTCAACTTTTAACGTGTTCGTATGTAATAATTATGTTAATGCAAAAAAATACATAATATCATCTGCCTGAATAGATGATGATTGAAGTATGCATATATATATATATGCATACGTTCCCACAGAGCACTCCGGACGATTGACGACATTAAAATTAATAAAATGTGCTAAAGATGATCGAGGGTCCGAGGGGGACTTATTTTATCATGACTGCATGAGGGTAGCATGCAGCACTACTGAGATTTGGAAGGTAGAGGTTTTTTGTGATGGTGTTTTAAAGATTAAATAGCAGTGTGTACACACATTACATGCATACACCACTGCTTGCGGCTATTGTGGGTATTCCACCACGGTGGCTCGCTTGCTTGCGGCTGACTCTCTCAGCCCCTCCCTGAACTCACCAACACTCCGAGCATCCACAAGCCCAGAGTCCAACAAATTCCACTCCCTCACCGTTCTTCTCAAAAAAGAATACTTGCCCACATCATTTTTGCTTCTCCTATACTCCATGCAGCTTCCAATCATGGTCCCTCCTACCTTTATAACCAGTGGTGAAAGTAGTTTCAAATTCTTACCAGTGCGCTTCAGATAGAGGCCTGAAGGGCCCAAACCCCCGCCGGAGGTGCGATTTTTTGGGAAAAAGGGGCGTGGCTTATTTTTTTTTAATTGAAAGTTGCACTAAAATTGATTTATAATTAATTTTTTAAATAGAGTGAGCGATCACATTTTTTTAAAGAATTTATTTTCTAAAAATATTTTAAAACCTGCCCTCTATTAATTAAGAAATGAAAACCAAAAATTTCCCAAAGTTGGTGTTTCGGAGGCGTTTAACATGCAAAATTTTGGCACAGAAAACAGCTTTTTACTTAAACTTTACTTGAACTATGGTACCAATTAAAAAATACGTACGTCGTAATCTATCATAAGTTCATTAATGAATTTTCGATTTAAAAATAAAATATTTTTTTACGGAGCCGTTTTTCCAGAAAAAATATTGAAAATCCCACAAAATAAGTAAAATTAAATAATTATTCAAACTTTTAACCGATTAAAAAAAAAAAATGTAGTGTCGCATATTAAATAGACGACTTGCAAAACCCCATTTTTAGCAAAAAGTAAACAAAGAAAAGTGACCCCAGTTCATTGTTGTTTTTATTATGTGTATAAATTTTGCTTATACATTGGACCTTATGGGAAATGCACGATTTTCACACACAGATTTCAATATGTTACAAACCTACGATTCTAAATATAAAAATATCACCGGAATCTGCAGTTTTTGGCCATTTATAATGCTGAAATGCATATCAGAAGAAGTTTTCTATACTTTAATATGGTAAATTTCATATAATAACAAATTAGCCAATTGCATAGGAGAAGATATGTAGCCAAGCATGCTCCAGATTGTTGATTATTGCAACAGTTAAAATCAACAAACTAGAGTTTGCCTAGTTACGTATCTTCCCCCATGCAATTGTCTGATTTGGTAACATATAAAATTTACCATATTTAAGTAAAGAAAACTTCTTCTGATATGTATTTCAGCATTATAAATGGCCAAAAACTGCAGATTTTGGTGATATTTTCATATTTAGAATCGTAGGTTAGTAACATATTGAAATCTGTGTGTGAAAATCGTGAATTTCCCATAAGGTCCAATGTATATATAAGCAAAATTTATACACATAATAAAAACAACAATGAACTGGGGTCACTTTTCTTTGATTACTTTTTGCTAAAATGGGGTTTTGCAAGTCGTCTATTGCATGATAAAAAAAATATTCAAAAATATCTGTGCTGGCTAATGAAAATTAAAACATAACTTTTAATATGAAAAAAAATCGCAAACAAGTTGTCTATGTCTAGCAGCAGTGTTAATACAATAAAAATATTTTAATGAACTGTTTCACAATTTAGAATATTCTATAAATTTAATTAATTTAATAAATGATACATTTTTTTAAATAATTAAGTTATCGTTTAAAATGTCTCAAAAATTAATTTAATAAAAAAATTCCAAAAAGATGTATAGGTTACAATTTTAAAAAAGTGATAACGACTACCAATTTATAGGAAAATTGAAGATAAAATAGTAAACCCAGTAAGCAGTAAACCTACAGATATTTAAAAATATATATATAAAAAATTCTTTGATTAAAAAAATTTAAAAAAATTACATAATAAATAAATGTGTTCTCAGGCTTGCGCGCCAATAAAAAAAAGCTAGGCGTTTGTGAGAAAAATATTAAAATTAACTTTTTTACCGTAGCCTTTTAAAATAATGTTTTACTGTAACACTTATATTACTATTTATTTATAATGCAAAAATTTTGTATCACAAATTGTCAATTTATTTTTATCTTTTACCCAATGAAAAATATAAATAAAAGTAAATACATTCAACATGGATTTCAATTACTTTTTTTTTAGTACAAAATTTTGACTTTAAAAGAAAGTACGTGCAAGTTAAAACTTCGTGAGATAAATAAAATCAAAGTACAAGAACATGTATTGAGCATGATTATAATGGTTTATAATGTGATCCGTTCACACTCGCAAATATTATTTTTTTCATTAAAAATTATTGATTTTTTTAGTAAATTTTGATCAGTGTCTTACCAGTGCGCCGCACTGGCGTCAAATGTCTTACCAGTGCGGCGCACTGGTGCGCACCGGCTTACTTTCACCACTGTTTATAACGCCCTTCCTCAGTACGATCGCTAAGCTCCTCCCAGCCCTTTTGGTTCCTAGTTATTTTATACATTGTTGTCAGTCTACTTTGCTTCCTCCTTTCCTCCAGATCCTCCCATCCCAGTTGCTCTATCATTTTGGTCACACTCTCTCTTCCCACTCTCTCACTCTCTCTTCTTTTTGGTGCGAAATAATAAGATAAGATAAATAGCAGTGTGTACACACATTACATGCATACACCCCTGCTTGCGGCTATTGTGGGTATTCCACCACGGTGGCTCGCTTGCTTGCGGCTGACTCTCTCAGCCCCTCCCTGAACTCACCAACACTCCGAGCATCCACAAGCCCAGAGTCCAACAAATTCCACTCCCTCACCGTTCTTCTCAAAAAAGAATACTTGCCCATATCATTTTTGCTTCCCCTATACTCCAACTTCCAATCATGGTCCCTCCTACCCTTATAACGCCCTTTCTCAGTACGATCGCTAAGCTCCTCCCAGCCCTTTTGGTTCCTAGTTATTTTATACATTGTTATCAGTCTACTTTGCTTCCTCCTAAAATTTCCTCTAAATCCTCCCATCCCAGTTGCTCTATCATTTTGGTCACACTCTCTCTTCCCCTATAAATTTGGTTTTATCACAGGTAAAGCTCCAGTTCAACTTTTCTAGAACCCTTCTTGCTGCTCGTCTTTGTATCTTTTCCATCTCTTTCTTTCCTTTTGCTCTATACAAATTTGACTTATTTGATTCTACATTAAATTCATATTATTGTTATATAATTTAGTAAAAATATATACTGTATAAAAGTTGAAGCCATTCTCCTCTTTCAATATCAGATATTATATGATATATTGTATTAAGTTGTAATGTAATTTGGTATTTATATACAGTAATAGTGTTGTACCTACATTTATGCTTCAAAATATTTATTGTCAATTAAATAATTAATTAATATGCATATATATGCAACTTAAAATTGACGTTTTTATTACAGTGGTTTCCAACAAAACACTGGCTAGAATAGCTCTCTACGGTGGTGTCTTCGCCATAGGAGGTGGCTTTTGGGTTAAAGGTCAGATCCAAAATAGAATCAAAGAAGCAGAATATTACAAGTTGGCTCTGTCACAACTTCGAGCTCACAAAGGAGCTGTATCCATTCTCGGAGAACCAATCAGGGATGGCAGCCTAGACCTAGGGGACTCCGAACACAATTACTGTGATGGATTAAAAGCCCAGTTTCATGTCCCAGTGAGAGGACCTCAAACCCGAGGAATATTTCACTTCTGGGCCAAGAGAGAATCAAGCACAACTCCTTGGGAGCTTACTCGTTCAGAACTGGAACTTAAAGATGATTCCTCTAAAAGACTCATTCTCACCAAGCAAAAGGAACCTGTAGAGTGAAAATGAAAATTAACTGTAGTGAACTATCTTTTGTAATTAAATAATAATTGTTATTGGATATTTAAAAAATGGTGCATTTAATGCCATGATGTTTTTAGTGTTGTTTGTAAGCCATTTTTTTTTATAATATATATATATATATATATATATATATATATTATATAACTTTGCTTTCTTAATATAGTGTGTTTTGTTTTTTGTCTAGAACATCAAGTAGTTTGTTAGAATATTGTGTCAGTGTCATGGAGGAAATAGACCTATAATTTATCCATGGTCAGTGTGTAACACTGCAGATTAACTAAAAAGTAAATACAAAAAGCAGGGATTCCCATCCTTTTACAATAATTTTCATCTGTGGATGATGTATTTGTACAGATTATACAGTTTATATTATATTTTAGTTTAATAGTCATATGTAAAATAACAGTCTTAAAAGTCATAAATAATATACAGTATTACAATATAAAATGCATTTTTTTTTTTTATTATACTTTGCATAAAAGAACTCACTATACTTGTAAAAACTATAATTAAATTACATGTATTTAAAATCACAATGAAACAACGGGGAGCAACAAATGGTACATTTAATGATTTTTTTTTTTTTTTTTTTTATGTATAACGATAGGTGTATCTGCACATCACTTCCCTTTTACTGAAAAATTCATCTTTATAAACAAATAAAAATAACAAATTACAGTATTAAATTTTTAGTACATTCATACCTATTTTGAAAACATATTTAAACAATTTACATAGGTTTATAATTGATACAGCTCTTCAGGCTGCACCTTTTTTGAGCCAATGACGCCAATCACATTGTTATAGATCAGACAATTAAAGGAATAAAGTTAAGAAAATTGTTCTTCAGTAACTTAAATTGCTGCTAATAACCACATGTAATTCTGCTGAAATTTTAAAATGTACACATATTATACAGTATTTTAAATATTAATTTCAGAACACTTGGAATTTGAATAGATATAATGTCATATATAGTGGCAATGTATTTAAAATTTTACCTTGACAGGTTTTAAAACTTGCTAACTTTTCTCTAAATTTAGAAGAAAAAAAAAATCATGATTTTCTATTAAAACTGTTATTCCTCGGCAGAAGGATGAAACTGAACACTCATGGGAAGTCCGTTAGCTACAAATGCTGCTGCAATGAAGGTGGATTCGGAGGCATTTCGAGCAGCCCAAAGAGCGCTTAGCAACTCTTTGCAGGGCCGTTCTAAGTCTCTGAACAAAGAGTTGTAGGTGAGGTCATCCTGGCAGAGCTGCTTGCGGTATTTGTTGACGGTCTCCGGAGAGCCCAGGGGCAGCCACTTCTCCAACAAATGCACCGTCATCTTATCCGAGTCACGATCCAGGACGTCCCACAGCATGCCCAGTGTGGATGGGCTGCAAGCAGGACACATTAAAGTTTATCACCGATTGTAGATAAAAAAAATTGAGTCCAACCTTAAATTAAGTTAAGAAAAAATGAAAGAATATGCCTTATAATACATGTATTTACACATAACAAATAAATAAATCATGTTAAATCAAAAATTTTGTGGGTGGAGGGCTGCAGTTCAAGAAATATAAAAGTGTGCCCTCATATACTCCATGGAGTGATTGTAAAAAATGGTCTGAATGATTAATTTTAAAATCTGATTAATGCATCAACAGGGAAATATTTTGTTTTAATTTTCTTCAGAACTCTAATTAAGGCATGTATTGAATGTACCAACAGGGGCTCTAGGTACGTTTATGCCCAGAGCTTACCTAAAAGAGATGTCATCAATATCGGCAACAACATTTTGTATTGTCCACCACGATGACAGCTGATGACAAATATCACAGAGCTCCATGCAGGGCATTGTTGCAATATCTCCAACTCCCAGGCAATTCCTAGAGCCCCAGTGGGTGCCACACACTAACCAAATTGCCTTTACATATTTTTAATTAGATAAAAGTTTAATATTTTAAAAGTAGCAGCAAACAAAATAGAATTAATTGGTATTGCAAGAGCTCTCACCTGCCACTGAGTAAGAACTTGATTGGTGCACCGTGCATCTCCCAGTTAGGCCCCAGCTTGCTGACCATTGAACTGCTGCAGCCCACCAAGATGGCTACCGAGTTACACTGAACCTTGTCCGGCAGCAGATGCATGCCTGCACCATGACCACAGTACCTGCAAACAATAAACAGCTTTGTCATACGATGTGATATTGAATAATTTTTTTATCTCAACTCAAATATACATGGAATTATTCCTTCAATCAGGGTATTAAATTGAGTAAATATTGAACCCTCCGCTCTCCCTTCTGTAGATATCTCCTTGTTTTAGCAAGTATTGAAAAACAAAATAAATATATGGTAGTTCATCGCTTGTTAAATATAAGTCATATCATATATCGCCGTAGTAACATCTAGTTTTTTCAATCTCAACTTTTGGTTTGCCTATCTCATTTCAATACATTACCGAAAATGGATCGAGTTCGGCGATCTACCCAAATTCTACCAAGTTAATATCGGCAAACTAGATGCTACCAAAACAATATAACTACACTAAATTATATTTTTTATTTTTATACTTTTAAAAATTCACTTACAAGTAAATGTCCTGTTCTCGAAGGGCTTGCTCTAGTTCCAGCTTGGAGGGCGCCTTGCTAACAGTTCCACTCCAGGTGGGACGTGCAAGCACCAGGGGTTGAATTCGCTTGGCGGTATTGTTCAGATTGTTGTCTGGGTCCACAACAAAGAAGGCAGACTTGGCATCCAGCTGCTTGCGAGCCTGAGGTGCTGAGTGCATGGCATGCAGAAGGGCGAGGCAAGGAACTCGAGACACTGGCTGCCTGCGGAGGATGTCTAGCATTTCCCACGGAAGACCATACAATGTCTAAAATAAAATAGAAATGAAAATTTATGTAGAAAAAAAATGTACCGCTAGTACGGTACATAGTAAAAATTATAAATTATGTACAGTATAACATTATATTTTTATACACTACTGTATATATATATGTACATACTGCAAACTTAAAATATTTAAAAAAAATTTACCCTAAAGGTAAAGGACAAATTGATTATTAACCTGATAAAAAAAAAAAGATTATTAGCATCAAGTTATTATTTTTTTTGTGATTTATGATACTGATTGGACTACATTTTTACTATATTTGCCACTGTCCCATGATATTTTTCCAATTTATATTCTATACATAAAAAATTGGATGTTATGTGTTTTGAATTTTTTCAAAAATTATTATATTTTTTTCTGAAGGTACACTAAATTGATTTGCTTTGATTATTGGATCCAATAAAGAAATACCATTTTATGGATACGTACATGAAAAGATAGGAACAGTGTACCATCTGCCAGGGATGGTGCCATTAACCCTTAACGACTGATGGTGTTTGCATACCTTGTCCAGGATGAGGATGACATGATGGCGGGGGGTGAAGGCGAGGGTTTCTTTTCTCTCGCCAACAACACTCTTGCAGAACTTGCGGACGGTAGCAGCCGCCAAGTCTATCTGCTGCTTGTCACTCCCCGTGGGCAGCAGAGATGCCAGGCCTTGCCGCAGCTCGGAGTCTGACAAGCATGAGGTCTGCATCAGCAGCACCAGCGAGGGCAACAAACTTTGTGGCTGCAGACAGAGGTTATCATCTGGTTTGAACGCTCAAATATATTGGCAATTAAATTATTATTAGAAACTGGCAAAAAGAAGCTACTTCTATAAAATTTCATTGCTGTTAAGCATTCAGTTTATAAGTATTTAGTTTACCAGTAAGGTTTTTATGAAAGAAATTTTGGTAAACTAAATTAGGTTATTTAATATAATGTATTCAAAAAAATAGCTAAAAAGAACAAGGTCAGAATTTTTATAAACGACTGAAATTATAAAAAAGAAATTTTTTTCTACAAAAAAAGTTTTTATACTTAAAGAAGCATACTGTACTGAGTGTACTATATTCAACATAAGATAAATATGTACAGTACATATACAATTAGTTTCTTTCGTCTGGTACTACCAAAATTTTTGCTTGTGCTGGTTATTTATTTCTTTAACCTTGTTTTCTTGAGATATAGATAATGATTGGAATGTGACTGTGATGTCACGATGACATCATCTGGCCAAGGGAAAAAAATTAACTTGGTGACGTCACAGCTACCGGTATATCAATAAAAACAAGGTTAAAAATTAGCACACACAAAAATTGATAGTATCAGAGAGAGAAAATAATTCTATCAATCTACATTTTTTTTTTTAACTTGTGTGCTTATTTAACTAAATATTTTTATGTTACAGGCACTGTATGAAGTACTATTGATATGGTAGTTTACCATGCACTAATTAAAATTTACAAAATTTTATCTACAATAATTTATAAAAATACTGTATATGCTTGTTCTGAAATATTAGGTACTAACTAGATTTATTTTTAAATTTAAAATTACATTTTTGGGGTCAGAAATTTCACTACATATTTTTTCATGAACATGCCAGCAAGCAAGACGTACCACTTTGAAGGTTTTGGCAAAGTTCACTGCCCCCTTCTCGACCGCTGCCTCGAGGGCTGGGTCAACGATGCGCCCCAGCAGCAGACTGCGATCCTCTGCCAGCCACTCTCGGAGTGCTGTCACCACCACCTGTCAAAGAGCAGCAGTTATAGCTTTGTAACATCAGCACTTACAAAGCGAGAAGACGAGTATGTTTAACCAAAATAAATAGGGGCTTCAAGTGAGTGCGCTTCCGCTGCGCAACTGTTGTCGCTAAGGTCCATCTTGCACTTGAAAATGAAGCAAAGTATTTTTTTTTTTAACTTTTTTCGGTTATAAATCAAGTAAAAAATCTAAATCTTGAATTATCTACTGTATTTTTCAGTTTGGACCAAAGTTCCGTAAAGGAATTTTCCCTAAAAAATCACGAAAAAACGAATTCACGTTTTTTTATATATATATAGGTTTGGTATTGCGGGTGGGAACACCGAAAAATCAGCTGACTTGAAGCCTCTATTACTGAAAATACACAGGAATATTTATATTATTTGTTATACTTTAATCAGCTTAATAGTTGTTAATGAAAGTTGTTTTTGATACTTTGTTCATACATAATGATGAAAATAATAAGTTAAAAAAATATTACAATATCGTATAATATAGTAATTGTGTTTATTTTTTATTTCTTTTGTGTACTGGTATTTTAGTATTTTATTAATAGTATTAAAACATTTACCTCAAAACGCTCATTGATTATTTTCTTCCTGTTCCAAAATTCACTCTTAGGACCAACGGCAGTGATGCTTCCATTGTCTTTGATGATGCTGCGCAGTTCTGCGATGAGGTCTTGGTCTCGGCAGTATGGCAGCGATACTGGGCTATGCCGCAGGCGCATCTCGTGTTCGCCGGCTCGGGAACCACACCCGAGGCGACACATCAGCAGTGGCTTGGAGCGTGCCGGGCTGCTGCGGGGCGGGCACTGAGAAGGACCGCAGTCAAGCTCACACAGCTGCACCACGGTCCACTCTGTGGCACACAACAGCTTCAGTACCACAGGAAGTAACACCATTACGAGAGCACTACATTTGTATCAATCTGAAAAATCAAGCTAATTTAATTTTTTTTTTTTTTAAATTTAATTTAATTTAATTTAATCAAGAATGCTGGAACTACTCATTAAGCTGCTAAAAATGCCCATGGGTTTCATAGTCAACATTTTTTTTTTTTTTCTTTTTCTTTTGCAAATTATTTTAATACTAACATACACTGTATTATTATTGCACTGCTACCAGTCAAAGTTACATTTTTAATCAGCTGAAAATGATTTCTAATCATCTAATTAATTATTTACCAGAATGATACAATTTATACACAATTGATAAATTAAATTATGTAATAGTTTTTTTTATTATTACTGTATTTTGTTATTTATGATGACTCTAATTTGTACTTTTTGTTATTTTACTGATTTCATCAATTACCATACCATACCAGTGAAATTTATACAATTCGGTCATTCAATTATTTAATAACAATACAGTACAGTGAATAGTATAATAAATTACAAAAAACAGATCCATTTTTTGCTAAATTGCTAGCAGTATTGCTAAATCAGATACATGTATATATCTTATCCTGCACAAAATAAATGAATCATGATTGTGAATTTACATCGGTCAGTTGTGTGGAGACTCCGCAGAATATAAATGTACCTGATGGCAAGGTAGCCAGTCTGCTGTGGTGGCCAAGCGGAGCATCAGGAGAGATGGAGCTGCCGAACTCAAGAAGAAGGGGCTGCAAGCCGCTGCTGCTCGTATCTACCTTCTGTTCCTTGTTGAGCTTCCCAGGATTACTTCTGGTAGAGCACAAAGTTATAAGCATATGAATTTACACAGAATTTATTATTCTGTCACAGAATCATACCACCAAAACAGGTGTACAATTAATTAATGGTTGTTGCTTCAGGCACTTGTTATGTATATATATTATTGCTGTCTATATAAATTATAGCAAACACAAACAGAACAATATTAGTTGCAAAAGAAATATTGATTCATGAAGAAGTTATCCAGAAGATAAAAAGGTTTCCCGCGCGCGTTTAGTGTGAGTTAATCTGATTAGTAAGAAACTTGGTTATCTTCGTAAAATGTACCCGTTAAATGTACCCATATATGAAACCAATCCTTAGTGATACCAATTTCATGTGAACCGTAGTAATTTATTCAAATATGTCTCAAAAGAGCTTGCATTCCATAAAAAAATATAATATATATCCAATTGCTCCAGCAAACATATTGCATAAAGATACTTACATTCTATGTTGCTCATTAGCTTCATATATAAAACGCTGACGCACAGTGACACCAAAGGACTCAGTCATATATGCGATGGCCTCATCTTTTTTCCCATCTTCAAGTAAAAGCATTGCTTTTTGGCGGCATAAACCTGCAATTTGAAATTAAAAGATAGCAGGTCTGTTCGTAAATACACAATTAGAAAGAATCGATTACTACTGTATTTGTGATGTACAGTATTCTTCTGTACAGTACATGAAACATTATAAGGTTCATCAAAAATAATCTATTCTTTCTGATTGTGTATTTACGAACAGACCTAATGTGTGCAGTAAGGCCAGTTTGTGTACATATGCATATATATATTTTTTTTTTTTTAAATCAAACCCTATTGGGTACTTTTATTTTCTAATTACATACTACTTTGAAACCCCGAACCTTCCGAAACCCTAACTTGAGCGTTTCGCGGGCTCTTCTGGAACGGGGGCGGCCACGGCCTTGCAAATCCATCCCGGCATTTGCCTGCGGCTGAGGGAAACGTGGAAACCTCAGCCAGGATGGACGCTACAGCTTTTGTCAATGAACCGGAAGTGCAATGGTCCAAAGCCAGGGGAACCACATAGTGGAAAAGCGCAACGTTTTACCCCTGGGTGGGAAACGTGGTTTTTGTTGAAAATGGTCACCCATCCAACTACTAACCACGCATATTATTGTGCACTCTAAATCTTGAAAACTGTAAACACAGGTTAGATCAACTTAACAGGGGCATGCATGCATGCATGGTTTCAAACCTGAACTTTGAATGGTTTACATATCCAACCAAGAGTGGAATATATATGCATGGCGTAGGAAAAAAGAAAAATCAGGGCAGGGGACTTATTCCCTACACAGCTAGCTTTCATTGTTATTGTTGTTGTTTTTTGCCATATGAGAATGGGTGGAAGAGTTATGGGGCGTATGGGAAGATGGAAGTTGGTGGGAGATGGAAAGGAGGTCAGAAAAGAGTTTGAGAGTGTAACTGCGATGATTGATAAGTTAGGGTGGGAGTTGCTGGAGGAGAGAAGGAGAAATTGTAGACTTGGTGTTATGTATAAAATAACAAGAAATAGTGAGGGTTGGAGGGAGTTGAGCTCTCGTATTAAGAGAGGTGTTTACATTGGAAGGAGTGATCACAGTTGGAAGTTGGATTTTGTCGGCAGTAGAAGTGATGTGGGAAAATATTCCTTCATTAACAGGACTGTAAGAGAGTGGAATTTGCTGAAGGCAGAAGTTGTTGAAGCGGAGAGTTATGAGTTGTTTAAGAGGGTTTTGAGACAAGCAAACCCTTCGCGAGCCACCGTGGCGTAGCCACATTTGCCGCGTTAATTTTATTATTTTTTTTTTATTTTTGATTGTCTGTGGTGGAAATAACATACACAGTTGGCACGTACTACAAATTCGGGGGGCAATAATGTAGCTTTTTTTGTCCAGCATGCATATTATGCATTAATACTGCATGATTTAGTACGTATAATATGCATATTATACTGTACATACTGTGTACAGTATGTGATGTATACATAGCTATAGGCAAAGGCTATATGCATACGGTACACCACGTCTGTGGGCTATAAATGTTCAGTACAGTATGATACATACGCATACTATAGTTTCTACTTATTTTTAAGCATATAAATATAAATAATGCATATGCATACTTACTCTCATAGAGAACGCCGTGAGGAAAATTTTGCATAGATGACAACGCTTCATCTACTATGCTAATAATACTTTTAATAGATGTCCACTCTTTACTCATTTTTGTTGAATATATCAGACTAAGTTCACACACAGACAGGTTCACACCACAATAAATTAAGCAAACTGTTGATAGACCATATAAAGATATTAAAAATAACAATTCTACTAACAAAAGCAGTTATGCATACTGTTAATACTGTAAGTGCATTCGCGCCAAATTCAGAAAACATATGGATGACAAATGACAAACGAATTAATACGCGGACTAATTTTAAAACCAATTTATTTGTACGCGATTTTTTTTTTTTTTTTTTTTAAATAGTATATATTATATATATAATTATATAATAATATAATATATATTTATGTATAATAATAAATTGTTTATTGAACACAAAAACAGTGTGCAGAATAAATTATAAAATATTATATATAATACAAACCAAAATGAAATATAATTTGTTCACAATTAATGCAAACAAAATTAAACCTATTATATATAGATATTGTACAGTATCAATATATTAATTATATAAACAAAAAAATATATTAATATTATTAATAATAATTATTATTAGTCTTTTATTAAACACAGAAAGTGTACATATTAACAGCACTAGAAACATACATTATAGAAAAACATTACAATATATAGAACACATAAGACATGTCTTTGTATGTATGTATGCGCATACATACAAAACATATATAATAGTTACAGAATAATAGAACAATAGAAAATGATAATAAAACAATATAAAATAAAATAACAGATGATACTAACAGCCTGTTACATCATAATAATAATATATCATATATATAATCAGTTAATCACATATATAAAACAAAATATGACATAGAAAATAGATAGAATAAAAAACTTATTGCTTCATTGCTATCAGTGGCGTAGCCAGGATTTGCCCAAGGGGGGGGTTCTTCAGGACAAAGATTGAGAAGAGCCCACTGGGGGGTTTGGGGGGCGAAGCCCCCCAATAGCCCGCCGCAGGCGCGATTTTTTTTAAGGACACGCCCCTTTTTTAGGGTAAAGTAATGGAAAAATACTATTATATTAGAGGGTAAAATATATGGCCTGATGCAATTTTTTTAACATTTTATATTTTTTTCACCCCATTTTTCAATTTCTTTTGAATACGTGCGTATAATAAATAAAGCTTTGAGTAAATCATTTTAATTAAATCAAGTAATTCATGTAACCACTTTATGTTATTTTTATAGAATCAGTGTACGTGTCATTTAATTGAATTTAATTTTTAAAATTTATTTAATAATCCAAGTTCACATCATTAAGATATTGTGAAAAATAAATAAATAAAAAAGGGAATTGCTTCTCTTATTTTTGTTAAATTTTGTCTGCACCGGGGCGCGTGGAGCAACCAATTAAATGAAAGTGCGGCACACGTGATAGCGTTATTTAATTTATACAATAGTAGATATATGCACATGCAGTTTGTAAGGGAAATAAAACATTTATTTATGAGTCGCATTTTTTCCTGTTAAAATTAGAAACTAACTTATAATTTGTTTATTTTAAAAAGAAAAGACTACTTGATACCCCTAAATTTCAATTTTTTATTTAATTTTTTTTTTTCAAATTTCTATAATTTTTCCTTTTTTCTTCTTATATCCAGTCACTACTCGATCTTCATGGGGGGGGTTTAAACCCCGAAAACCCCCCCCCGTGGCTACGCCACTGATTGCTATTCAAAATCTATAGACTAATTAATAATAATAATCAATATATTATAGAAACAAAATAAGAACACAATATATATACGTATTAATATTAATTAGTACAATTGTAATAGTTCCAATTCTAAACATTTATCAATTCAATTATGATATATATTATATAGTTATACGACAGTATGCAGATATATATAAGTTATTATATTATATATAATTATAATATATATATATTTTAGGAACTATCAAATAGCACAAATATTTTCAGGTAGTCCGACGGGCATAGTGTAACAGAAGGAGTTTACGCAGAGTGGACAGTTTAGGATATGATATGTTTCACACAACTCTCCGCAAATAGCTTGCATTATTTACAATTTTCATTTATACTCACATAAAACACTGGGTTAGTGCATAAAGAATGATGAAAACCATGCACTGAGAATCTTGAGAAAACATGCCGATCTTTAAATTGACAGTTTTTCCATACTTGCATGGTTGTTGAAAACGGGGGTTTTATAAAAATTAGGGTCAATTTGGGAGGCTTTAATTGAGAACTCTTTCTTTTAGAAAATTATTGTAATTTGCAGTTTGAGGAAAATTAAATTTTTGCTGAAGTTCCGAAACAAAATAATTTTCCTCTGTAAGCTTATAGACTATAATCTAGATGGGGAAAATTTAGAAACAGATAATAGTCTCTTAATGAATCTTGATTTTACTGAGTCTAGTATGTCAAAATCTGTAGTTTTCAAATATGGCCATATCACTTTTAAGTTGTACGTGGCAATGGGTTCAATTTTAAGGTGGAATAGCTTGAGGGCCATGTTGACCGATAAAAGAGATAGATTTGAAATACCATGAGGCTAGAAGGGCTGCTTTGCACCTATCTATTATATGGGAAGTAAAGGTAGTCCCTGATAGCTGGAAGGTGACTCCTAGGTACTTAAAGCTATTAACGAGCTCGATTTTTTCACCTTGGCAGTGCATTATGTCACTTTTACAGAATGGGCCTCCTTTTCTAAACTTAACGATTTTTGTCTTGCTGGCGTTGATAGTTAGGCCGTTAAGTTTAGACCAATCAACTACTTTATTTAGGACTAGCTGCGCGCAGCTTAGAAAGGTCTTTGAACATTATTGCCATGTCATCGGCATATATATCTAGGAAATAAACATCTTTTTCATCTTCAAAAAATTGTTTCAGATATTCTACGATGCGTACGTACGATGTCGATGATCGTGTGTTAAAAAATTATTAAGAGTTGGACTGGATGGACCTCCCTGAAGGACGCCGTTGCTTTGACAGATTGATTTTGAAAGAAGGAGGCCATCATGAATTTTAATAAAATTTATTTCGAGCATTTGAGCAATATATATACAGTATAATATAGACATAGATTTACATTATATTATATGATGTATTATACGCTTTGTATATAGATTTATAAGGAATAACATTTAATAGATACTTTATATTTTTTGTTCATATATATAGTGCTCGAATGGAGTATTGTCCTCAATTTTTTTTAATGCAGAAATGGATAGAGGGTGCAAAGTTATGCTACTCTGATTTTTTTCAGATTTTTTAGAGCCCGGGAACTATTTTTAAAAATTATTGAACGTCCTTTTTGTGACATCATGAGGCGTATCTCTTTAAGAAAAGGATTTGACTTGCCGCCGCGTGACGTCACAAAAAGGACATTCAATAATTTTTTAAAAATAGTTCCAGGGCTGTAAAATATCTGGAAAAAATCAGGGTAACATAACATTGCACCCTCTATCCATTTCTGCAATAAAAAAAAAATTGAGGTCGATATTCCATTGTTACATCACATATTATTATGTATTTTACACACAATCCTTACACTTTAAAAAGGTTTTATAATAAAGATTACCTGACAGAATTTTATTCATGTACCATTTTTATTATTTAATATGTTTATGACAAAAATTGGACCATGCGTAAATGTAAGATAAATTTTAACGTTACTTACCAATGAAGAACCTAAAGTACACTACAAAAAAACTGCACATGTTACATATATACGAAAGTAGTTATGATCAGTTGTCGATAATTTTACAGGACATAATTATTCGCATGACTGAACAGTAAGTATGTTCGTCAAGTAATAAAATAAAATGATAACAATTCGACAGTAGCAACTATCTCTTACAAATACGTGACCTGAAATTGTATAACCGACAGAAGTATGTCATCACTTTGCGTGCATAGTGAACAATATTAGTCGGTACTGCTAGTAATCAGAAATAAAAAAAAAAAAAAAAATGTATCCATAAAGAAAGAAACAAAAAAACTCTCCTTTTTTGTGTTTACTTTGATTTTGTTAGAGAAGAGTGAACATGTTTAAGAGCCTCCTCTTTTTCAGCTTAATTTGTGTCTATGTGATTGCTCGTCCAGAGTACGGTGGTGAGTAAATTATAATTAAATTTTAATTAGATGATTGACAAAATTTAACGTTATTTTATGCAGCAATAGAGAATGATGAAGAAGAATTGGCAAAGATGCAGGAGAAAATTCAACAACTGGAGGTAATCAATTTTAATGTTTATTATATATTCGTTTTAAAGTTCTAATTCTTATAACAAGATGAAGGACTTAAAAGTATAAAAAAATTCATGCATGGAAATTGTTATTATTTGAGTTATTATTTGTTAAACAAAACCCTCAGTTCGTGTAAATTATACAAACTTGCCCTTTTTTTTTTATTTATTTTTTTTAAGCATCAGAAAGCATTACAAAATAAATATATAATATATGATACAAAATATAAGTTTGATTGGATATATTATATCACTCTCACTTTGGCATAATTTACAATATAATACACATTATTTAAAAAACCTTTCTGGGGAAAAAAATGAAGAGATAAAATAATTAAAAATAAATTAGTATTCATTATTAAAATGATTACTTTTGCAATGTGTTTATTTTTTATTAATTATTATGTTTATTACATCGCAATACTGGCAATACAGCTGCAGATTTAGGGGTTAAATTATAATAAATTTTTTACATAAATGTTAAATAGCTGCTGCAATCGTAAAAAAAAGTTTAATTACTAGAAAAGTGTAATAAGTAATAGGTGTAGTAAATTATGAATAATTCAGTGATTGTAATTAATTTTACTAAAAATTACACTAGTTTCATAACGCATTATTATATCTAAAAAAAAATGTAGTTTCATATCAATAAATACAAATTTCAATGTAAAGCATAATAACATAATAAATAAATAAATTACGTTTTCTATACCTTTAACAACCATTAAATTTTTTGGTACTCTGAGTTAATTAAAATTATACTATGCATATAATTATATACTTGTATAGTACAATAATTATAATTATTTTTTGCGAGAGTTATATCACACACAAAAATCTAGATTCACACGCACTGGCGAAGATCACCGAAGGAGGTTTGTTAGATATCGTTTTAAAATCTGTTGTACTATATTATATGTCGGTAGTCATCTGGCAAAACCGGTCAAGTGGCGAAATTTTCGATATGCGTTTTTTTGCATAGTGCTGTACATTCCATTGAATCCTATGATATTCTAGAAGCATTTTGTCATCTGAACAATGCAACTATTTTTTTTTAATATTTAAGGGCAAAAATATCAAGATTTTTGAAAATATTTTTCTCATAGTCGAGTCTGGCAAAACCGGACAAGTGGTTGAAAAAAGTTCATCATGAATCTGGCAAAAGCGGACAAGTGGTTTAAAAAGCTGTCTCATGAATCTGGCAAAACCGGATATCTGGCTCTAATCTTGTTACAAAAATAATTGAAGATTTTTAATTTTTATTAATTTAAAATTATTTATTTTTAATACTGATTATTATAGACTATAATAGATAATTATTTTTTATGAATTCAGGGACCGGATGCACGCGTTTTTTTCATATATCCGAGATGCGGATCCGGATGCAAATTTATTTTCCATGCATCTGGGATGCACATCCGGATGCATTAATTTTTCCCGTGCTCGCCAGAAAAAAAAAGTTGAGTTAGTATTTTCTAAAAATAGTTCAAGTAGTCCTCCATATCAAACCAAAATTCAAAAAATTCTATCTCAAATAGGTTTGCCAGAAAAAAATTCCAAAGTCAGAGTGAACGCGTTGCTTAACATGGGGCCTTACCTGACAAAAACCCTCGAATATCTCGAAAAAATACACCGTTAGATGGTATGAAAAAATTATAGTAATGTTCTATGACCCAAGCTTTAACCAAAAACCGATTAAAAAAAATTCTCTCGAATCCATTTTTCCGTAAAAAAAAAATAAAAAATCTTATGGGAATTAACATGATAGATTTTCTTGATTTTTTTACGGAAAAATGGATTCGAGAGAATTTTTTAATTGGTTTTTGGTTAAAACTTGGGTCATAGAACATTACTATATTTTTTTCATACCATCTAACGGTGTATTTTTTCGAGATATTCGAGGGTTTTTGTCAGGTAAGGCCCCATGTTAAGCAACGCGTTCACTCTGACTTTGGAATTTTTTTCTTGCAAACCATTTGAGATAGAATTTTTTGAATTTTGGTTTGATATGGAGGACTACTTGAACTATTTTTAGAAAATACTAACTCAACTTTTTTTTCTAGCGCGCACTTTACTTTAATTGCAATTCTTCCCGGAATTTACCTGTGACTGAGGGAAACGTGGAAACCTCAGACAGGATGATCGCTAGAGCTTTTGTCAATGAATCGGAAGTGCAATGGTCCAAAGCCAGGGGAACCACATAGTGGAAAAGCGCAATGATTTACCCCTGGGTGGATAATGCATTTTTTGTTGAAAATGGTCACTCATCCAACTGCTAACCAAGCTCGGCGTTGCTTGACTTCAGTGATCTGACGAGACCTGGTCAAGCGCACTGCATCGTACCTCCCACATATTCAAACTTGTTATTTTTGTGTAGATAAACTTTTTTTGAACCTACAATACCCACTTAATGAGTATATTATTTTAATTTATAATTGAAGTGCATGTTGTACATTGGTATATATAAAGAATTATATTGCGTAATAATGTTTAAAAGCGCTAGTAATTTATTATCTTACAAAGCATAATTTTTATAAATTATAATGCTACCGTTAAGAAGCACAACAATTAAGCTTCAATTTCAAGTGATGATTATTATACGCAATTATTATTTTATATAATATTATTTTTTATGTATATTAAAATCCAGTTGCTCAATATAATAAAATAGTAATTTAATTGTTAACTTATTTTATAATGTTAAATTTAAAAAATCCTGAATTTGAGTCTGGCAAAAGCGGATAACTGGTGGAAAAAAAGCTAATTGCAGTCTGGCAAAACCGGCCAAGTGGCTACAAATTCCTGAATCTGAGTCTGGCAAAATCGGCTATCTGGCTAATTTTGGGACATTTTATTTTTTCCTGAATTAATTATTAATTGTATTGAATTTCTAATTTCACTACAAGCTACATTCGTAATTAAGTGATACCACAAAAAAAAATCATAAAAATCAGTAAAAAAACAAATATTTTATGAATTTTTAAACGCTCAAAAAAGTGTTTTTTGGCTCTCCTGTAAAGTTTCTAAAAAGCCAGTTGACCGGTTTTGCCAGATGACTACCGATGTATATACTTGACGACAAGTTCACCAGCATTCTCGGTTTTTCCATTAGAGCCATTTTGGCTCACTTCATGAAATTTTTTATTGCAAATTTGGATAGAGGACCTCGAGTTATGTACACGTACTGCCAATATTTTTCTTTTTTTTTTTTTTTTTTTTGCGAACCCTCTAACCCTTAAATTTTTTACTGCAAAAATATTTAACACGCCAAACATAGGGAAAGACGTTGCATGACTATCGTCTTTCCTTTGGATTTTGAATTATTCAAAAGAATTTGAAAAAAATGATAATACATAAGAACATAACTCAAATTCCTCTATCCAAATACTGAATTAAAAATTTTCATGATTCATATATGTTTTCCATTCCAAAATTCCATTTGGTAATCAACTACTATGTATACCACAATGTGATGTAGAACTATAAACTTGTATTCATAAATTGTGTAACCAACTTTGCGGTTAATATAATAATTATATCATCATATTTATCATTTCAATGTTTCTTTATATATATATATATATATATATATATATATATATATATATATATATATATATATATATATATATATATATATATAATATATATATATAGAACCGAGTCAATGAGTAACTAATGTAACTATGGAAATGGAGACAATGTACGATTCCTAAGATATAGTGCTGTATATCACGACACGTGTATGATAGGACTGGCGACAGTAAATTAAAGATAACTGCTATACTTATGTACATACATCGTTACAATTCTTGTAACCTGACGTACCGCAGTTCATTAACCGTACAAAATTGAGTCAGTAAAAAATACCTTTTGAAGTTTTAGAAGCATTTACACAATTTACACAGGGTAGCGATAAGATGTTTTAAATTTTTAACTAGAATATATTATTTTTGGAAAATCGTAAAACTAATTTGTAAGTGTAGGTATAAGATAAATAAGTATTTTGTCTTATTTGCATCGATATCTTCATTATACTGAACAACTTAACTATAAATGTTATACTTTTTGGATTATACTCGTATAACCATTTTAAAAAAATATTTTTTATTGGCTATATTAAAAAAAAATACTCATTTAACACTCAATTAATTTATTATAATCATTAATAATATATAATTTTGTTACTTTTACAAACTCAGTAACATTTGAAAACAATGGTAAAAAATTATTATAAATATTATACATTTATACACTATAGGGGTTATTCACAGAGATTTAATTCTATAATATTATAGACCAATTTTTTTAAGTATTGACTTTATGTCATATATTATTTTAGGAAACAATTTTTAATGAAGAATTAAAAAAAATTGTGGCTTAAATGTGGCTTAACGCTTTGTAAATGCCCACTTAAAATTACTAAAATTTGCTAATATATTATATTTTATTTAAAATTTAGTACAGAACTCATATATTTTACAGGAGTATAACTTCTTCTTGGTATATATTGAACAATATTAAATGAAACAATTCAATATAATCCTGCATCATTAAGGAAAGAATTTAATTGATTCTAATCTTTTCGTTTTTATCATATAGTTAAGCAACCAGAAAAAAATATTGCTAACTAAAATATATAGGGTATAATTTTCATCTTTCATTTGTTAATGTAATTTTTTCCATCAAATTTCTTTTATGCACATAACAGGTATTATTGCATCAGGGGTATTATGGGGTATGTATATATATATATATATATATATATACAGAGTGAGTCACAATTCGTGTGTCATTTCTATCCTCTAATTTAGAATTGCAAAAGTGCTTGTAGAAACTTCAAATTTCGTACAGTGGTAGCTGAGGGTTGTTTGTTTTATGTTCTGGTGGTGAAAATTCTTTCCCACCCTTATTTCATCCCTTCTGGGGGGTGGGTTCCCGTTTTTTACAAAACCCTTATGGGCTTACAATGTTAATGAAAAAGAGATTAAAAAATTTTCGAATTTCAGTCTGAAAATTTCAAACTAGGGGTTTTCGAGTATGAAAAAAACAGTGGTGACATTAATTTTTTACTGCCGTTGACCCTTGACCCTTCGCAGGGTCAGAATTTGTCTCTCACAGACCCTTTTTTTTTAATTTTCACATTATCTTCATGTTGGAAAGCTTTTAAGCGTTTTCAAGCATGGTAAAACCAATGAAAGACCTATCAAAGTGTTAAAATTGGTCCCTGGACCTTGCAGGGGTCACTGGTGACCCCTGGCATGACCCCTGGCATGACCTTTTTTCCAAAAGTTTCAATTACGTTGAAATTGATGAGTTTTAAAGGGTTTTCGAGGACGATAAAGCTGGTGGAAGTTCTTGCAAAGTGATAAAATTGATCCCTGACCTTGCAGGGGTCACTGGTGACCCCTGGCATGACCTTTTTTCCAAAATTTTCAATTGCGTTGAAATTGATGAATTTTAAAGGGTTTCGAGGACGATAAAACTGATGGTAGTTCTTGCAAAGTGATGAAATTGATCCTTGACCTTGCAGGGGTCACTGGTGACCCCTGGCATGACCTCTTTTCCAAAATTTTCAATTGCGTTGAAATTGATGAGTTTTAAAGGGTTGTCGAGGACAATAAAACTGACGGAAGGTCTTGCAAAGTGATGAAATTGATCTTTGATCTTGCAGGGGTCACTGGGGACCCCTGGCATATGACCTTTTTTCCAAAATTTTTAATTACAATGAAATTGATGAGTTTTAAAGGGTTTGAAGGACAATAAAACTGATGGAAGGTCTAGCAAAGTGATGAAATTGTTCCCTGACCTTGAAAGGGTCACTATTATTATAGTGACTATTAGTGACCCCTGGCATGACCTTTTTTCCAAAATTTTCAATTGCGATGAAATTGATGAGTTTTAAAGGATTTTCAAGGACGATAAAACTCATGGAAGGTCTTGCAAAGTGATAAAATTGATCCCTGACCTAGCAGGGGTCACTAGTGACCATTTACCTATCTTATTTTGAATTCTCGGATTGCCTCCATATTAATTTGCAAATAAGCTAGGGTTTTCAAGGATTTTAAAAATAATGGAAGTCCTCATAAAGTGATAAAATTTATCGCTGACCTTGAAGAGTCCCTGGTCTTTTTTTTTTCTATTTTATTATTATTTTTTTAAATTCTCAGCTTATCTCCATAATAATTTGCAAATAATGGTTTTAGAGGATCATAAAAATATTGGAGGGAATCAAAAAGTGATCAAATCTCTCTCTTATCTCACAGGGAAATTGGTGACCCCTTGCCGGTTTGAATTTGTCGATTTCTTTCAAATTATGCTTTACGTTCTGTTCGCAGTGCTCATAATCGTCACGCACATTAGCAAGCAAACAGGAAAATTATTCATTTTTACATTAAAAATTTAATAAAATTTTAACAAAACGCTTACCAATACTCTGGAAACAAAATAACAGCAAAATAAATTCAATACAGAGATAACCAACTTGCATTTTTTTTATTATTATTCACAGCGTATGTTAGTTTGTACTGATTTTTTTTTACGTTTTTCTCAATGAAAAAATAACATTTTTAATTATCATCAACTCTAATTTTTAATTCAACTTGTCAAGTACGTGCTTACATTATTCCTATAATTTCAATCTTGCTAGCAGTCTTTTAAAGCCATCCTAATTTCAAGAAATATAAAAAAAAAAAAAGTTCAAATTAAGAGATACCATGCAGTGCCTCTGTAGGGTAAAAAATAGCTTTAGCATTTTAACACTTTAAACTGACTTCCAATATTTTTATCGATCATCTTCGAAAACCCTTAATACTAGCAAATTACTATGGAAGCAATCCGAGAATTCAAAGTAAGATAGGAAAACGGTCACTAGTGACCCCTGCAAGGTCAAGGATTAATTGTATCACACTGCAAGACCTCCCAAGAGTTTTCTCGTCCTCGAAAACCCATAAAAATTCATCAATTTGAAGGTAATTAAAAAGATTGGGATAAAGGTCATGTTAGGGGTCACCAGTGACCCGTGCAAGATGAAAGATCAATTTCATCACTTTGCAAGACCTTCCGTCAGTTTTATTGTCCTCGACAACCCTTTAAAACTCATCAATTTCAACGCAATTGAAAATTTTGGAAAAGAGGTCATGCCAGGGGTCACCAGTGACCCCTGCAAGGTCAAGGATCAATTTCATCACTTTGCAAGAGCTACCATCAGTTTTATCGTCCTCGAAACCCTTTAAAATTCATCAATTTCAACGCAATTGAAAATTTGGAAAAAAGGTCATGCCAGGGGTCACCAGTGACCCCTGCAAGGTCAGGGATCAATTTTATCACTTTGCAAGAAATTCCATCAGTTTTATCGTCCTCGAAAATCCTTTAAAACTCATCAATTTCATCGTAATTGAAATTTTTGGAAAAAAGGTCATGCCAGGAGTCACCCAGTGACCCCTGCAAGTGACCCCTGCAAAGTCAGGGATCAATTTTACCACTTTGCAAGAACTTCCATCAGCTTTATCGTCCTCGAAAACCCTTTAAAACTCATCAATTTCAACGTAATTGAAACTTTTGGAAAAAAGGTCATGCCAGGAGTCATGCCAGGGGTCACCAGTGACCCCTGCAAGGTCCAGGGACCAATTTTAACACTTTGATAGGTCTTTCATTGGTTTTACCATGCTTGAAAACGCTTAAAAGCTTTCCAACATGAAGATAATGTGAAAATTAAAAAAAAAGGGTCTGTGAGAGACAAATTCTGACCCTGCGAAGGGTCAAGGGTCAACGGCAGTAAAAAATTAATGTCACCGCTGTTTTTCTCATACTCGAAAACCCCTAGTTTGAAATTTTCAGACTGAAATTCGAAAATTTTTTAATCTCTTTTTCATTAACATTGTAAGCCCATAAGGGTTTTGTAAAAAACGGGAACCCACCCCCCAGAAGGGATGAAATAAGGGTGGGAAAGAATTTTCACCACCAGAACATAAAACAAACAACCCTCAGCTACCACTGTACGAAATTTGAAGTTTCTACAAGCACTTTTGCAGTTCCAAATTAGAGGATAGAAATGACACACGAATTGTGACTCACTCTGTATATATAATTATATATATATATATATATATATAAGACACGTCCAAAGGCCAAGAAACATATACATTATTTTTAATAAATTTTATATTAAAAATGTTTTAACAGCTAGGACAATGACAATAAAAATTTTCAACTTTAATTGTTTGAAGTTTTCTCGGAATTTGATAATTGACGTTGTCACGTTGTATATTTTTTTAGGGACAGTAGCAATTAAAGCATGTAATTTAGTATTTAGTGATTTAGTATGTAATGTAGTAATAATGTACATGCATCAGTACGCAGAGTCACACACAAAAAATGCATGAAACATAATGATTTCTCATCAGCGCGTACACTTCAGATTATCTCGCCGTGAGGTTATGCAACTTGTTCGGCATCAATACAGATTTAATCACAAAATAACCTAAATGCGTAGCAGAAAAAGTATGACATTTTATCAGACCACGGCCATTGCTCCTGTCACATGAGTAATACTCCGTTTTGTTTGCTAACAAGTTGCCTAACCGTACAGTACAGTCAATATCACAAAGTATCTACGGTACAAACAGAGAATAGGTGTGTCCATACTTATTCTCTGGTACAAAGTTGCATTCCCTAAAGCCGGTATTACACGATACAATTTTTCTAAATATTATATACAATTTTTCCTTACAAGAAAACTTAATCTCCATTTGTTTGTATGGAGAGGAAATTTTCTTGCAAGGAAAAATTGTATACAATAATCAGAAAAATTGTATCGTGTAATATAGGTTTAATTCTAGCTTATTACAGAGCTTTTGCATGTATGTTATTTCATCGATGCCAGCCACTCGCTTGTTTGCTAGTTCTGATTCCTCTCTCACTGGCTGGAATCGATGAGACAGCCCTCAAGAAAGAGTTCTGTGATAAGCTAGAAGTAGAAAATGCAATTTTGTACCATATATGTCAACAAAGTACCATTGTTGTTACATATTTTAAGCTATTGACTGTATAATAATTATGTAATATATGTTGCATGATGACTATGCAGTCAGATTTTTTTCAAGGAGATTTTTTTTGTTGGCTTGCTTATCATAAAAATTACTAACCTTATTGCCGAAAAGCATCCCCGATGCTACAATAATAAAATATGCAGATGACACTACAGCCATTATTACTGGTGATTCGGAGGATGATGTAATACAGAAAGTAAATAAAACATTAATTGATATGAAAAATTGGTGTAACCACAACGAATTAATATTAAATGATAAGAAGACAGTGTTTATGCAATTTCATACAGCTAGAAATATTCAATGTCATAGTTATCTACTTAAAATAGAAAATAAAGCCATTAAAAGAGTAGAAAAAACAAAATTTTTAGGTTTTACTATACACGAAAATTTGGATTGGAAATTCCACATGGAAGATGTAATAAAAAAAATAAACTCAGGCAATTTTGTTCTATACTCAATAAGGGAGCATGTGTCATTAGAAGCATTATTTTCGATTTATTATGCGTACGTTTACTCGCACCTATCATATGGCTTAATTTTTTATGGATCAAATGAGCAATCTATTTCTAGGCTATTTATAGCTCAAAAACGAGCACTGAGAACAATTTTAAGGTTTAAAAAGAGAGACTCATGTGTTACTCATTTTAAAAATAATAATATGCTCACATTACCATGTATGTATATATTAAGCTGTGCATTATTTAAAAGAAAACATTTCGAATTGTATGAACATCAAAATCATGTATACCAAACTAGAAATAAGGAGAAAACTGTTATTGTAAGTCATAAATCTGCATTATTAGAGAAAAGTCCACTCTACCAATCGGCAAAAATTTATGATTTTTTGCCAGCATGTATTAGAAATATTGAGAGTGATATTCTGTTTAAAACGAAGCTTAAAGATGTACTTATTAAGAAAGAATTCTATTCAGTTAAAATGTTTTTTGCAAATAAACTCTCAGAACAGTGTCTTCAAGATGGTTAAAAAATGTGCAAGTATTTTATAGTGATATAAGACATTTCTTATGTTGATAATGAATTTTATTGTGTATTTTAAGGTTAATATGTTTGTTTGTGACGTGATCAATGTTGTATTGTGCAACCAGTATCGAAATAAAATTATTATTATTATTATCAAAAATGTATAAAAGATTATTTTGGGACTACAATTAGCAACAATTGTAATGATTTATTATTAATGAGTTTTTGATAGTTTAGCTCCATATTAATTAATACACTTTAAGAATGTACATCATGTTTTCTGATATTAATGCATCAGACCTGAATTTTATTTTAACAATGAACTAATGATCACCACTATAAGATACACTTATATATTTTAATTACATTGTATATAGTTGAAATTTATATTAATTATATATTTAAAACCTACAATTATGTTAACTGTTGTGTTAATTAACAATAATAATGTGTATATATATTTCAGGAAGTTGATTTCTCAAGACTAGAAAGACTCGATGATCTTGAGGGTCCACAAGGCAGATTGTTTTTCCCTCAAATTGGAGCTTTTATAAGTTTCATTGGAGATGCCATAATTAACAAGTTCCGAGGACCTGGGTCGATTTCAACCATTTTACCTCCAGTACCTCCTATTTCGTCATCTAGCGGTGGATCCGCGATTACAGGTGATTTTTTTTGTTTTTTTTCCAAGGATACACCCCTAAGAGCTTACAGCTCGCGGCGGGGTACTGGGTAGGGATACGGTAGGGAACGGATAGTGGCCACGGCCTGCATGCTTACGCGTCCCAGCATTCGCTGAGGTGAGACTGAGGGAACCGTGGAAAACCTCAGTCAGGACGGACACCTCTACTTTTTCTCAATGGACCAAAGCGATGTCCAAAGCCTGGGGAACCACACACAAGTGCATCACTGCACTGGGTGGAAAGCGAGACGAATTTGCCCCAGGGAGGGAGCAGCGTATTTTTTACTTGAAACGGTCACCCATCCAAGTACTAACCACGCTCGATGTAACCTGACTTCGGTGATGTAACGATAACCGGTCAATGCACTGCGCCACGCTCGACCTCTTTTGATTCAGTCAAAGAACGTCAGTGTACTTTAAAACAACAAAAATTCAAATTAATACCATGCACACTTCGGGAGAGCATGGAAGTTATTCCTTGTTCTCAACAGTCAAGTGAGAGTTTTATGGACGTATTCCATCAGCTATATACGTGGTGAAAATGTTTTTATTTTAATCGTTATAATAGACGACCGGCCGTTTTTTTTTTTCTTTTTTTTTTAATTTTTCAATCAAAATTTGATTTTGTAATTCGATTGTATATACTATGTATAGTACAAGACCACATATATCACGTCTCTAATACATTTTACAAAAAATTGCAAAGCTGCATCTTTTTGTCTGCAGCCGTGACAGAGTAATTACGTACATATACAGAGCAATACAGTGGCGTAGCCAAGGGGGGGGGGTCGGGGTTTAACCCCCCCCCCCCATGAAGATCCAGTAATGACTGGATATAAGAAAAAAAAGGAAAAATTATAGAAATTTAAAAAAAAAAAAAAAAAAGTTAAATAAAAAATTGAAATTTAGGGGATATCAAGTATAGTCTTTTCTTTAAAATAAACAAATTATAAGTTAGTTTCTAATTTTAACAAGAAAAAGTACGTGTGACTTATAAATAAATGTTTTATTTCCCTTACAAACTGCATGCATGTAACTACTATTGTATAAATTAATACGCTCTCACGTGTGCTGCACATTCATTTAATTAGTTGCTCCACGCGGTGCAGACAAAATTTAACAAAAATAAGAAAAGCAATCCACTTTTTTATTTTCTTTTACAATATCTTAATGATGTGAACTTGGATTAGTAAATAAATTTTAAAAATCAAATTCAATTAAATGATACGTACACTGATTCTATAAAAATAATATAAAAGTGGTTGCATGATTAATTATTATTACTTGATTTAATTAAAATGATTTACTCAAAGCTTTATTTATTACGCACGTATTGAAAAGAAATTGAAAAATGGGGTGAAAAAAATTATAAAATGTTAAAAAAATTGCATCAGGCCATATATTTTATTCTCTAATAATTATAATAGTATTTTTTCATGATTTTACCCTAAAAAAGGAGGGTGTCCTTAAAAAAAATCGCACCTGCGGCGGGCTATTGGGGGGCTACGCCCCCCAAACCCCCCCGTGGGCTGTTCTCAATCTTTATCCTGAAGAATCCCCCCCCCCTTGGGCAAATCCTGGCTACGCCACTGGAGCAATATAATAATGTTCATGCTGTCTCGAAAGGTATATCCATGGCATAAATTAGTTTTTAAGAAATTACGCATACAGCTTTTCAATTAATTGCTTTTTACTGTACTCTATTGTACGTACGTATTTAAGTTTGCTAAGTTATACTAATTAGCAGTTTTTCAGTTGTTTAAAAAAACAATATATTTATATATATATAAAATAATATATATATATATATATTAGGCAAAGGGTAAAGGTAAAGAAGGGAAAAGATGGCAATTGAATAAAGGATAATATTTTACCCCAGCGATGATAACTTTTTCGAAAGAGTTTGGAATTTGATTTTAAGAACACATGTTACAAAGATGGTGTAAGCCAGAGTAAAATATTATCCTTTATAATTATATATATATATATATATATATATATATATATATATATATATATATATTCATGCACAATCTTATTGAACGCCATTCAGCTATATAAGCTATAAAAATGATATAATATCAAGTAACTGCAACAATTTTTATTATAATATAATTGCATTAATTTAATTATTTTTTAAGTGGTCAGTTTAGCAAATTTTTATGACCTAATTATTTACTGAAGTACGTGGCAAATCGAATCAATTTTTCAACTTTTTCAGAGCATTGCATCAGGTATAAAATAATTATATATATTAACTGAAAACGCAACTGTTGCAGATGGTACACCTGCTATCAACCAATCTTCAGATGCAACGACTTTAAGCGTAAATTCAACTCTTACTTCAGTAACAACGTCTTCAGTTGTAACTTCAGGTAAAACAACCATTCCAAGCTTAACTTCAGGCGAGACGACAAACTCTACGCTCACTGAAGTAACGTCAGAAGCAACTACATCTAATGGATTTAACGATACAACTGCTCCAACAACTGTAACTACAAATACAGCTGTAACTTTAGGTGAGACTACAGGTACCACGCTCACTGAAGTAACATCAGAAGCAACTACATCTAGTGGATTTAACGATACAACTGCTCCAACAACTCGAACTGCAGATACAACTATTACAACTGTAACGTCAAGTGAGACTACAGTTACCACGCCAACAACACAAACTACAAATGCAACTGTAACTTCAGGTGAGACTATAGGTACCACCCCAACAATGCTAATTACAAATGCAAATGTAACTTCAGGTGAGACTACAGGTACCACGCCAACGACAACATTAATTACAAATACCACTTTAACTTCAGGTGAAATTACAGTTACCACGCTTACTGAAGTAACGTCAGAAGCAACTACATCTAATGGATTTAACAATACAACTGCTCCAACAACTCTAACTACAAATACAACTGTAACTTCAGATGAGACTACAAGTACCACGCTCACTGAAGTAACATCAGAAGCAACTACATCTAGTGGATTTAACGATACAACTGCTTCAATATCTCTAACTACAAATACAACTGTAACTTCAGATGAGACTACAGGTACCACGCCAACAACATTAATTACAAATACAACTGTAACTTCAGGTGAAATTACAGTTACCAAGCTTACTGAAGTAACGTCAGAAGCAACTACATCTAGTGGATTTCACGATACAACTGCTCCAACAACTCTAACTACAAATACAACTGTAACTTCAGATGAGACTACAGGTACCACGCTCACTGAAGTAACATCAGAAGCAACTACATCTAGTGGATTTAACGATACAACTGCTCCAACAACTCGAACTGCAGATACAACTATTACAACTGTAACGTCAAGTGAGACTACAGTTAACACGCCAACAACACAAACTACAAATTCAACTGTAACTTCAGGTGAGACTATAGGTACCACGCCAACAATGCTAATTACAAATGCAAATGTAACTTCAGGTGAGACTACAGGTACCACGCCAACAACATTAATTACAAATACAACTTTAACTTCAGGTGAAATTACAGTTACCACTCTTACTGAAGTAACGTCAGAAGCAACTACATCTAATGGATTTAACAATACAACTGCTCCAACAACTCTAACTACAAATACAACTGTAACTTCAGATGAGACTACAGGTACCACGCCAACAACATTAATTACTAATACAACTCTAACTTCAGGTGAAATTACAGGTACCACGCTCACTGAAGTAACATCAGAAGCAACTACATCTAGTGGATTTAACAATACAACTGCTTCAATATCTCTAACTACAAATGCAAATGTAACTTCAGGTGAGACTACAGGTACCACGCCAACAACATTAATTACAAATACAACTTTAACTTCAGGTGAAATTACAGTTACCACTCTTACTGAAGTAACGTCAGAAGCAACTACATCTAATAGATTTAACAATACAACTGCTCCAACAACTCTAACTACAAATACAACTGTAACTTCAGATGAGACTACAGGTACCACGCCAACAACATTAATTACTAATACAACTCTAACTTCAAGTGAAATTAAAGGTACCACGCTCACTGAAGTAACATCAGAAGCAACTGCATCTAGTGGATTTAACGATACAACTGCTCCAACAACTCGAACTGCAGATACAACTGTTACAATTGTAACGTCAAGTGAGACTACAGTTACCACGCCAACAACACAAACTACAAATGCAAATGTAACTTCAGGTGAGACTACAGGTACCACGTCAACAACATTAATTACGAATACAACTGTAACTTCAGGTGAAATTACAGATTCCACGCTTACTGAAGTAACGTCAAAAGCAACTACATCCAGTGGATTTAACAATACAACTGCTTCAATAACTCTAACTACAAATACAACTGTAACTTCAGGTGAGACTATACGTACCACGCCAACAACACTTACTACAAATGCAACTGTAACTTCAGTTGAGAATACAGGTACAAAGCTTACTGAAGTAACGTCAGAAGCAACTACATCCAGTATATTTAACGATACAACTGCTCCAACAACTTTAACTTCAGATACAACTATTACAACTGTAACTTCAGGTGAGACTACTGCACATACCACGCTTACTGAAGTAACGTCAGAAACATCTACATCTAGTGGATTTACTTATACAACTGCTTCAGCAACTCAAACAACTTTAACTTCAGATACAACCATTATAAATGTAACTTCAGGTGAGACTACAGATACTACGTTTACTGAAACAAATATATCTAGTGAATTTACCGATATAACCGCACCAACAACTCTAACCAAAATTACAACTGTAACTTCAGGTGAAACTACAGATACCACGCTTACTGAAGTAACGTCAGAAGTACCTACATCTAGTGGATTTACCGATACAATTGCACTAACAAGCCTAACAACTCTAACTTCAGATACAAGCGTTATAACTGCAGTTTCAGGTAAGACTACAGATGCTACACTTACTGCATTAAGTACATTTAGTGGATTCACCGATATAATCACATTAAACCTTTTAATTACAGTTGCAATAATTACAACTGTACCTTCAGGTGAGACTACAGTTACCACGCTTACTGAAGTAACGTCAGAAGCATCTACCTCTAGTGGATATACCGATAGTACATTAACAATTCTAACAACTCTAACTTCAGATATATACAAGCATTATAAATGTAACTTCAGGTGAGACTACAGATACTACGTTTACTGGAAAAACTACGTTTAATGAATTTACCGATGTAACCGAATAGACCACTTGCAAAACTATATTAAGGATGAATCTCAGTAGGTTGAGATCTCGCAATCGTACCGCCTGAATGTAACAAGACTTGCAGGGGACTTCGAACTCAACATCAATAGGTGGTATACAAATTTTGAAGCGAATCTGTCTTATCAGTTTTGTGAAAACTGAGGTAGAAGTTTAACATTGGCCTTATGGACGAAAACCGGAAATGGAGCTGTTGTAAGAAAACTGCAAGACTGAATTTGCTCAAACCATAAGCGATTAAGTTTTAGAACATTCTCGATTTTTTAAAATTTATTTCATTCGATTCGTTTACAGGGAAATATTCTTTGACTCCAGCAGTAACTGAGATTCATCGTTGAAGCAAAAAGTAAACAGACTCACATACCTAGTGTATTGTTGGTTGTTGATTATGTGTATATTTTTCCTAATACATTGGACCTTATGGGAATATAAATTTACGATTTTCACATACATATTTCATTACATGACATACGTAGGATTTTAAAAATAAATACATCACCGGAATCTTCAGTTTTTGGCCATTTATAATATTGAAATGTGCATCTGAAGAAGTTTTCTTCATTTCAAAATCTTAAATTTTAAATCATACATAATCAGCCAATTTTGCAGGAGTTAGTATAGCTTTAAGCAAGCTTTAGAGTTTGTTGGTTATTGCAACAATTAAAAAAAAAAAAATCAACAAACTTAAGCTTGCTTATAAATAAGTCACATGCTTTCTCAATGCAATTGGCTGATTAGTATTAATTTGAAATTTAAGATTTTGAAATGAAGAAAACTTCTTCAGATGCACATTTCAATATTATAAATGGCCAAAAACTGCAGATTCTGGTGATATATTTATTTTTAAAATCATACGCATGTCATGTAATGAAATATGTATGTGAAAATCGTAAATTTCCCATAAGGTCCAATGTATTAGAAAAAATATACACATAATCAACAACCAACAATACATATAACACTAGGTATGTGAGTTTGTTTACTTTATGCTTTAACATAGTTTTGCAAGTGGTCTATTAACAACTCTAACTAAAAATACAACAATTACAACTGAAACTACAGATACCACGTTTACTGAAGTAACGTTAAGCCGGTATTACACCATACAATTTTGCATACAATTTTTCCTTGCAAGAAAATTTCATCTCCATGCAAACAAATGGAGTTCAAGTTTTCTTGAAAGGAAAAATTGTATAAAATAGTTAGAAAAATTGTATCGTGTAATACCGGCTTTAGATGCAACTACAACTAATGAATTTATTGATACAACTGCACTAACAAGTCTAACATTAATTGCAACTGTAACTTCAGGTGAGACTACAGATTTATTTATTTATTTATTTATTTATTTATTTATTTATTTATTTATTTATTTATTTATTTATTTATTTATTTATTTATTTATTTATTTATTTATTTCCTCGTGTGGCTGTATATAATACAACATAGAGGTGCAAACTGCAAAGGTTTTGTCTAAAACTTATGTCTAGAAATTAAGAATTAATACTATATATAAATACAGACAGGGCCAGAAATGGTGTTCCGATCGTACGCTAAATTTTCGGCGGGAGGACTTTCAGCTAGAAAGTTGAAATTTGGCATACATAAAGCCTGCATAAACTTCAAAATCATGTAGTTTAATTTATGACAAGATGGCAACAACAATAATATTTTTCAATATTGCACATTTGGCAAATTTTGACCAGTCGTTTAAATAAAAAATTAATAAATAAAAGGACAATAAAATAAGACAGTACAATAAGCTGCTGAGTTTTTAGTAGAATTAGGAAACAGATTTAGAGTGACTTAACCAGAAAGATAAATAGGAATACATACCATATAATTAATGTAGTAAATTAATTTGCATTTTTGGGCCTTTATCGCTTATATTGTATAAAATCTGCTCCCTAAAAGGAGCAAGTAACAACTAGAAAGGGCGTTACTAAATAACTTTCTACTCACTTAAATTCCATCGTACTCGTACATATTAAATCCTTTTGAAATTCTTAATTTCAAATATATTAGTAAAGCTTGAGTTTATAACTTTATAGCCAATCACATAAAAAGAGGTCAGATTTATAACATATATATAATTATATATATTTCACAGCATTCCTCACTACATTAATTGTTACAGTTGAAAATAAATCATCATGCAACATATTTATATTTATACCTTTTAATTTTACACATATTTTAAGAGTGACTGGAGAATATGTTTTAAATTCAAAATTGAAGTTCCAGTCAAAACTTTTGACTTTGTACTGCACTTCATTTAAAGGTATTTGGTTAAACTTTTCAACATATTTTCAAAATAATTACTAATAATTATGACAATTTAATATTAACTATTGTTGTCAATAAATTTTAAATTCCATAAAAATTTTAATTCACATGCTGGTGGTATTCCAAAATCAAAAAAATTTAGAAACTAGAATCTTGGCTAGTCTGAAATTATAATATGATTGTTCTCGAGATAAATTTATGATATATGTCTATAGTCACCCGTAATGTCGCAATTAACTTTTAATATTTCATAGTTTTGCTTTTATATATATACATAAAAATAAAAAATTATTTAGGATATATATATATATATATCCTTCAGGGTCAACTTTATACATGACTTCCTTAGTGAAATGGTAAAATGTGTGATAAAACTAAGAGAGAATTGACCCTGAAATATATAATATGCGTGGTTCAAATTTCGGAATCTTTAGGTGTGAGATAGAATAATTTAGAGAACTTTTTCAACTTCCAAGGGTTGACTTTTTTGAAATTTCATTTGCATGCACATGGCATATATACGGGCACGCTATAATTAATATATAGGCAGATTAGAATTAGCTGTCTTCGCATAAGGCCAATGCAAAAAAAAAAAAAAAAAAAAAAAAAAAATGAAATGAAATGAAATGAAATGAGGGAAATGTCTATATTGCTCATGTTGAATCCAAAATTTCGGGGGGAGAAGCTGCAGCCCCCCAGCCACCCCCGGGATCAGCGTCTGTCTATAAGTTCCATAACTTGGTTAAAAAATGGTAATTTAATATGATAACTTTAACACCCAGAATGATTTTTAAAGTTTGTCACTTCATTATAATTATTAAATTAATACACACAATGTGTTTCAGGCTCAACTTCCAGTGCGGGTCCGTCGAGTCATTCGGACACAAGTTCTTCGGAAGGAATTACAGTTACAACTGAAACATATAGTCCCTCAGATCAGACTTCAGATTCTACTGTGACAGATACGACTGTGACAGATACGTCTGTGACAAATACGACTGTAACAGATACGACTGTGACAAATACGACTGTAACCCATTTAACTGAAACGGAGACAACTGAAACGGAGACAACTGAAACGGAGACAACTGAAACAGACATGACTGAAACAGACATGACTGAAACAGACATGACTGAAACAGACATGACTGAAACAGACATGACTGAAACAGACATGACTGAAACAGACATGACTGAAACAGATATAACTAATTCAACCGTAATCTCGTCTACTACTGAGACCAGTGAAACAGAAACTACTACAACACCGGATGAATGTTACACGTCTCAAACTGACGAACTTGACACTACCGACACTACCTTCACAGAAGATCAAACTACTGAAAGCACAGAAGAGTCGGAGACAACCCTAATAGAATGTGAAACAACTGAAACTGAGATAACCACAGAGGAGCCAGAGACAACGGAGTGTAAAACTACTGAATTTGAGACAAGCACAGAAGAGCCGGAGACAACGGAGAGTGAAACTACTGAGACAATGGAGTGTGAAACTACTGAAATTGAAACGAGCACAGAAGAACCGGAGACAACGGAGTGTAAAACTACTGAATTTGAGACAAGCACAGAAGAACCGGAGACAACGGAGTGTAAAACTACTGAAATTGAGACAAGCACAGAAGAACCGGAGACAACGGAGTGTAAAACTACTGAAATTGAGACAAGCACAGAAGAACCGGAGACAACGGAGTGTAAAACTACTGAAATTGAGACAAGCACAGAAGAGCCGGAGACGATGAAATGTAAAACTACTGAAACAATGGAGTGTAAAACTACTGAAACAATGAAGTGTGAAACTACTGAATTTGAGACAAGCACAGAAGAGCCGGAGACGATGAAATGTAAAACTACTGAAACAATGGAGTGTAAAACTACTGAAACAATGAAGTGTGAAACTACTGAATTTGAGACAAGCACAGAAGAGCCGGAGACAACGGAGAGTGAAACTACTGAGACAATGGAGTGTGAAACTACAGCAACTGAAACGAGCACAGAAGAGCCGGAGACAATGGAGTGTAAAACTACTGAGACAATAAAGTGTGAAACTACAGCAACTGAAACGAGCACAGAAGAGATTATGGAGTGTAAAACTACAGCAACTGAGACGAGCACAGAAGAGACCATGGAGTGTAAAACTGCAGCAACTGAGACGAGCGCAGAAGAGCCGGAGACAACCCTAATAAAGTGTGAAACTACTGACATTGACGATGAAACAACTCTAGCAGCATGTAAAACAACGCAAATTGAATGCGTAACTAAAACTACACCAGTTGTGTGCAAGACTGCTCAAACTGAAACTACAGAAATTAAAAATACTCCTGACGCTTGTAAAACTACTCAAATTGTATGTAAAACTACAGCAGTCCCTGGTCATAGTACACAGCTTGAGTGCAAAACTACACAGCAGGAATGTCATACTACTCAAGCACCGTTTCTCACTACTCATGCAACGGTGCACGACGTAATTAAATGGCTGTAGTGACAAGATTCTTGTCATTCACTGACGTTATGAAATATAAATTATTGTCAGAAATATCAATGAATGGATAACATCTATAATTATATATATAATATAAATTATTATTATTTTATTATTAGCAATTATTATTTATTTCTTCGTAATTTCTTTGGGATATCCTTATGGCTGGATTTGTTAATTATATACATTTATTTAAGTATTATGTAATTTTAAAAATAATATTAAATACAATTTACTGCATTTTTATTAACTGCATTTTATTAACTAATATTTCAAAAACACATGTATTATTATATATAATATAGTATTATATAATTTTAATATAAAACAAAAATTATTTGTAGCATTCGCGTCATAGCAGTTTTGTTATAGTATATTTTGTTATTCTGCTATATGTTTATATTATATAATATTTATGAAATATTTATGTATAATATGATAATATACTTGTAGTAATACGACTATAGGCAATTAACTCTGCCATATTTTACACAATCTTAAAATCTATATATTAAATAATACAGGTTTAATTTAGTGTACAAATTTCCCTCAAATCATTGAAATAATTTTATTTTTAGTTGAAATAATAGGTATCACAGCATAGAAATTGTAAATTTGACTTATTATTTTTTTATTTTGACCGGGTGTATGTATATACATGCACGCATGCAGATAGGCCGCTTGCGCCGCTCATTCAATTTTAGTAACTAGTACATACTCAGACTCTCGGTTTTCATATATATATATATATATATATATATATATATATATATATATATATATATATATATATATATATATATATATATATATATAGGAATATATTAGGAATTACCTGATAAGTTATATAGCATAATACATATATATCATATATGCATTATAGCAGATTTCATTATTGCACTTTTTTTAATGTGTTTATAATATTCAGAAATAAAAGAAATAAAACATAATACATCATACATAAAATACAATGGAAATATAAGTTATATAATTAAACCGAATCGCGGAAAAAAAACCCTAGGAAAAAAAAAACTCGGGGATAAAAAAAAAAAAAAAACACGGAAAAAAAAACCCTTCGCTGAAGGAGCAGCCCCAAGGAGCATTCGTGGCGTAGTAGCGCGGTAGCGAGGTTTCACGCAGGGCTATTACTCTATTGAACCAGGGCTATTACTCTATTGAACCAGGGCTATTACTCTATTGAACCGGGTATAGTCACTCCCTTCCGGCTTATGGAGGCCCAATTCTGAATTCTGATTGGCTTAGAAATAACCCATTTTGCTGAAACGCCTTCCTATTGGTTAAAAAGGGGTTATTTTCTTGTTGTTTACAAATTTCAACAATCCAATTTTTTTTTTGTAACGGTCGTGAGTGACTTTACCCGGTTCAATAGAGTAATAGCCCTGGTTTCATGGTGTGGGGAGCTCATCAAAATGTAGAAGTCTACGCGGCGATGTTGTGGAAGTTAACTATTATCTGTAAAGTAATTCCAACTGTGTTTTTAGTTAAAAATTATTTTAAAAACATATTTTTTCTAACTTCGAATATTATATATTGGATATAAAATAATTAAAATAAAAAAGTAATAAAACAAAAAAAGTCGTCGTCCTACTCGTATTATTATTATATAACATATAGACATAAAATGAACATTTGAAAATTATATAAAATCTAATAGGTTAAGTGATTCAATAATTATTATTAACATGACTAATGAGACTAATCAGATATATGATATCTTATTAATCTTATGTAATATATAAATTATTGGAACATATATAATGATAATCTGTCAAAATAGGGAAAAAAAAATGAAGATAGACAAGCTTTAACTTAAAAATGCCGCAGCGCCGCATTCTGACATCGCTTCGTCCGTAAGGTTTGTTAGGAGAAAAATCTTATTTATTTTTTCATTCAAATTCTATGATTCTAGGAATTTTCGGTGTAAGACATTTCGGTGTAAGGAATGTTCGGTGTAAGCGTTCGGTGTACGGAATTTTCGGTGTAAAGAAAACTTGGTGAAAGGAAGATTCGGTGCAAGGATATCTCGGTGTAAGGAAAATTCGGTGCAAATAGTATTTTTTTTTTATGAAATGTCAATTTTTTTGGTTATATAATAACATAATAATATTAATAGTAATAAACTATTAATACATAAAATGTTGTTACAGAGAGTTATAAATTTTATTTTTTTCAAAACTCTTACATTTCCCTGATAATAATAATGATAGTTTTTTACAAACTGACAGTTTATTTTGAATTATTTTTTGATTTAAAATGTTTTGCAAATTTTCTACATACAACAATTACGTACATAATAACTTAATTCATATTAAATACATTTAATATATATTATACAGCATAAGTCAGAGTTATTATCAATGAGTAAAAGTAAAAATATCTATCATTATTAAAATGAAAATCAACCAAAATAAAAATTTAATTGACTTATTTACTTTAACTACTGAAGCTATGAACCCCAATTACTGAATTACCGTATTTAAAATTTTACCGCGCAGCTGTGTGCAGTAACGTGTTTCAAAATGAATGAAATCATATCTGACCGTGCTTTTATAAATCCTTTCTTTCGCGTAAGTAAAATTCTTGTGAACAGCTTTCCGTCCTCCATGGCGAGAACTTGGCATATTTTGCATTGTATATATACCGTAAAATGTTTCGTTGATAATAATGAAAATATTGCGTGGTTCATAGGACTTGTATATTGACAACATGTACTGACTATTGATATATATATTATAGCATAAGTTCTTCTAAGTTCTTCTAATTCTGACCTCAAATAGAAAAAGTATTAATAAATTGAAAAACAATTACATTATTTTATATTTAACAGTTTATTTATTAACGTTGCACCAAATTTTCCTTACGCCGAAAATTCCTTGCACCGAATCTTCCTTTCACCAAGATCTCTTTACACCGAAAGTTCCGTACACCGAACGCTTACACCGAACATTCCTTACACCGAAATGTCTTACACCGAAAATGCCGGATACCAAATTCTATGCTGCACAAAATCTCGAATATTTTTTATGTCGTGTAAAGTGATCTTTCCAGTGGCTCATATAAATTATTAATCTTGCCCTTCATAAGAACTGCCGGAAAAAATTAAAAACCCGGTACCGCTGGGTTAAAGGATAGGAAGCTTGATAGAACATGTCGTCGCGCGCAGTTCGCGCGCTAGATTTTCATTGGCTGAGAGAATTGTGTCATCAATGTTGAAGCTTCTCATTAAGGTAGAGATAATACGAATCAGCTGGCCCAATGCTAAAAAAATCCCATTCATAGAAATTATGAAAAAAATTGAAAATGTTCTCCTCTACATCCCCTATCAGTAGGCAAAATATCAGGTATACAAAAACGAGCTATATAGTTTTCGAGATATTAATTTTTAAAGTTCTCTAATTAAACATGGAGGAATGGAACTTTCATGTTAAATTAGTCAATTTTAAAAATTAATAACTCGAAAACTAGCTCGTTTTTGTATACCTGATATTTTACCTACTGATAGGGGATGTAGAGGAGAACATTTTAAATTTTTTTCATAATTTTTATGAATGGGATTTTTTTAGCATTGGGCCAGCTGATCCGTATTATCTCTACCTTAATCAAACAAGACGCAACATTAACGTTAGTTCAAGCAGGAAATATTTCTTGTATATTATATTATATAATAATAATATATATAATATACATATTTTCTCTATGACATTTATATGTTAAAACCGATATATATATATATATATATATATATATATATATATATATATATATATATATATATATATATATACCACCATCACCATCACCATCAGTTAAAAGATCGATATGAGGACCGGTTCAATTAAGCCAGAATACCGAAGTATCGATCGAGCAATATAAGATAGCAAACCAAAATTTTATTTTATTTAACCAAAATAAAATGACTAAAAACTGAACTGGTGTAAAAAGACTAACAAGTGCTGTAATTTTTGAAAACTTGTTTTTCATCTTTATTATTTTATATTATTTTATATATATATATATATATATATATATATATATATATATATATATATATATATATATATATATATATATATATATATATATATATACACACAAGGCGATTGTTTTAATATATTAACAACATCGGCAAAATATTTTTTTAAATGTTACTTCGTAAAACTTAATTAATTGAGTCGTTAAATTTTTTAATTTTTCTTTCTTTAAAATAATAAAGATGAAAAACAAGTTTTCAAAAATTACAGCACTTGTTAGTCTTTTTACACCAGTTCAGTTTTTAGTCATTTTATTTTGGTTAAATAAAATAAAATTTTGGTTTGCTATCTTATATTGCTCGATCGATACTTCGGTATTCTGGCTTAATTGAACCGGTCCTCATATCGATCTTTTAACGTATAGGGATATATGCATTTTATTTCCATATTTAAAGCACTAACACATTCTTTTAAACGTAATATTTTGACATACAATTTTCACCAAAAACCACTTAAAAGTATAAACTTATAGTTGAACTAGCTATTAATTAATGTAATATGGAATAATTTTGACTCGAAATTTACACTTCTTTTTTTGTTATGGTAAAAAGACATGGAGGCTATTCTTTTGGTCCTTGTAATCCTTTTTTTATCTCTATAACCCTTAATGTTTTTTGTATGCTGTGAATGCTGTGCATACGTGTAGTGGTGGTTCCATGCAACCCACCCTACAAAAAATTATATGAAAATTGCAAGTACTACTGTATAATTATATAATACTTGCAATTATATAAACATCAGTTTTCTTTTATTGGAATATCCATGTACGTACTTATTATGTTATCAAAATAAATCTTTGCTTTTGACTACATTTTTTTATTAGCAGTTAATATTATTAAATTCTTATGACTACTTATTTTAGTTTGTTTTTTCACTATATACGAAACAATTAACGCAGGATTATTTTTTTAAAATATGAATACTATCTATAATGTAAAAGGTACCTTTTAAACATTACTCCCAGGTCACTTGCACTAAAGGGAATTAACTTTAACAAAAGCAATTTATCGCGGTACCGGGTTTTTAATTTTTTCCGACGGTTCTTATGAAGGGCAAGATTAATAATTTATATGAGCCACTGGAAAGATCACTTTACACGACATAAAAAATATTCGAGATTTTGTGCAGCATGGAATTTGAATGAAAAAATAAATAAGATTTTTCTCCTAACAAACCTTACGGACGAAGCGATGTCAGAATGCGGCGCTGCGGCATTTTTAAGTTAAAGCTTGTCTATCTTCATTTTTTTTTTTTTTTTTTTCCTATTTTGACAGATTATCATTATATATGTTCCAATAATATATATTACATAAGATATCATATATCTGATTAGTCTCATTAGTCATGTTAATAATAATTATTGAATCACTTAACCTATTAGATATTATAATTTTCAAATGTTCATTTTATGTCTATATGTTATATAATAATAATACGAGTAGGACGACGCGCGGCTTTTTTTGTTTTATTACTTTTTTATTTTAATTATTTTATATCCAATATATAATATTCGAAGTTAGAAAAAATATGTTTTTAAAATAATTTTTAACTAAAAACCAGGGACCGGATGCACGCGTTTTTTTCGTGCATCCGAGATGCGCATCCGGATGCAAATTAATTTTTCGTGCATCCATGGATGCGCATCCGGATGCAAATTTATTTTTCATGCATCTGGGATGCGCATCCGGATGCAAATTTATTTTCCATGCATCTGAGATGCGCATCCGGATGCATTAATTTTTTCCCGTGCATCTGGGATGCACGGATGCGGATGCAAGCCCATTTTTGCGCATCCGTGTGCATCTTGCATCTGCATCCGATCTTTGGTTTTTATAATACACTTTGTTTCTTGTAATTTTTAAACGACAAGTGGCAAATAAAGTTAAAAAATATGCCTCGTGTTAAAGATTTATTTAGAGGCAATTAGCAAAAAATCTGATAAAAAAGAGAAAAAAAAGTGTTAAATGGATGCAAATTTATTTTTCGTGCATCCGTGGATGCGCATCCGGATGCAAATTTATTTTACATGCATCTGGGATGCGCATCCGGATGCATTCATTTTTCCCCGTGCATCTGGGATGCGCATCCGGATGCATTCATTTTTTCCTGTGCATCTGGGATGCACGGATGCGGATGCAAGCCCATTTTTGCGCATCCGTGTGCATCTTGCATCTGCATCCGCATCCGATCCCTGCTAAAAACACAGTTGGAATTATTATACAGATAATAGTTAACTTCCACAACATCGCCGCGTAGACTAGCTTCTACATTTTGATGAGCTCCCCATACCGTGAAACCTCGCTACCGCGCTACTACGCCACGAATGCTCCTTGGGGCTGCTCCTTCAGCGAAGGGTTTTTTTTCCGTGTTTTTTTTTTATCCCCGAGGGTTTTTTTTCCTAGGGTTTTTTAATACAAGGGTCTTTTTCCGAGTTTTTTTTTTCCGCTTACCAATTAAACCAGCACTTGATCGTAGTATAGGCAGATACGTTATATATTATTCATCTGGACGAGGAACGTTGTAGCGGTTTTATAAATATATAGCCAGCATGCAGAGATGAAAATGACAATAAAATTAACTTTTATGTAATTTTGAAGTTTCTGCCGCTAAATTTAAAAGTTTGAAAAAAGATGACAGGCGTATTGCGGTTGATGGCGCGGCTGTTAAAAAAGTAAAGTTGTCACATGTCGCAATGTTGATGTTTGGTTTTCATTAAAAAACGTGCTTGTGTTTGAGCTAAACTTCACTGTGAACTATTATAAAATATAAGTTTTATTAAAATCAGTTTCTAAGAGTGCATAGTGGTAAGTTAGGGACTATAATTTGTAGCGTGTAGCTCTTTGACTTACCAGAGAGAGTTGCACACTGTTGCACAACAAGACAACAACATAAGGCAGGACCACAGACACTAGTGGCAGGACCACGGCAGGACTTTTGTCAGTTTTTTTTAACGAAATCGTTCTTGCTTTCACAAAGTTATAGTTTATTCATAGAATAAAGAGGATATATCGCCTATATTATATTAATAAAATTACTTACTTTAGATCCATATTAGTTTATAAATACATACGTAAAATGAGGAATGTAAGCATTGAAAAGCTGAAGGAGCTGCAAAAGAATCCGAGCTCCATTCGTAACATCTGTGTCTTAGCTCATGTAGATCATGGCAAGACTACTCTTGTTGACTCATTGGTGGCAAGCAATGGTATTATTTCTGCTATGATGGCTGGAAAGCTCAGGTTAGTGTGAATTCACAACTTTTTATCTGATTTTATTGGTGTGATTAAAACTTTATTTTCCTTATATAGATACATGGACAGTCGAAGTGATGAACAACAGAGAGGGATAACAATGAAAAGCAGTTCTATAGCACTGCACCATGTTGTAGGTATGTATGTTAAATGTATAGACTATAATATAATATTATCCCGCTGGCAACAGACGGGCATTTGGGGCGCCTTCGAGTCTACACATAAAGTAAGATGTGTTACAGTATGATTACAGTACATGTGTCTTGTTTTGAATTTTGTTTTCTGATGCTTCAGACTCTGTGGAGATGCTGGTGAATGTGGTGGACTCTCCGGGCCACGTTGACTTCTCGAGTGAGGTGTCGACAGCGGTGCGGCTGTGTGACGGAGCTATAGTGCTTGTTGACGTAGTGGAGGGGGTGTGTCCTCAGACCAAGGTAATGACATGTCGACAATGATTTTTCCCTCATGATAGTATCACTTCAATTTTTTTTTTTTTTTTTTTTTTTTGCTGAATAATTATATTCTTGGCGTCAGAATTTAGACAAACCAATCTCTCTCGAACCACAGAAAGAAGTAATTATTATTTTGGACGTCAATAAATTAGTTTTAATAATAATAAAAAAATAAAAAAAAAATACTTATTGACATGATTTGATTTAAACATTTTGTTTAAGTTACAGTAGCTTATAAGAAACATACTGATAATAGTAATCTGTACTAAACTGGGTATTTGTTAAAAAATGTAATAACCCTAAATGTTGGTTGACTCCATAATTGTTTTACAAACTCACACTGACTTTTCATTCCTTTAGGTGGCACTGAAGCATGCCTGGGTTGAGAATCTTCGTCCAGTACTCGTGCTGAACAAAATGGATCGTCTTATTATGGAAATGAAGCTTTCTCCATTGGATGCCTATGTCCATATCACTCAAATCTTGGAGCAGGTAATAATGAAATTTTAAAATAAATTGCTATATACCGTATATATAGCAAAATTTCAAACAAAAACTTAATGTTCATTTAGATTTTTTATTAATATATATATATATATATATATATATATATATATATATATATATATATATATATATATATATATATAATTTTAAACTTCTACCGTGTTTACCCACCAAGACAAGACAAGAAAACTTGTCAGAAAATTTAGAAGTCTTCCGTGGTGGGACTCGAACCCACATCTCTCTGTGCAATCGCGGCGGCGAGCGCCTTATCCCCTTAGACCACTCGGTCGACCTTCAAATCTCTGACAAATTCTCTTTACTTATACTGAAAATTTGAAATTTGAGAATTTGTCAGATTTGAAGGTCAACCGAGTGGTCTAAGGGGATAAGACGCTCGCCGCCGCGATTGCACAGAGAGATGTGGGTTCGAGTCCCACCTCGGAAGACTTTTAAATTTTCTGACAACTTTTCTTTTCTTGTCTAGGTGGGTAAACATGGTAGAAGTTTAAAATTATATAAAATACTGCCAATGTCTGTAAGTTGAAAAACTTACTATATGTCATATATATATAATATTACTTTACATCAGTCATTGAAAGGTGTTAAAAAAAAAGGATTGCAGAAGTATCATTGTATTGTTTGAACATTATTTCATTATTTGATGGTATTTTCATCTATTTGTGTGATAGATTTTCCAAGACAAGGAGTGTACTTATTGCCTGTGTTTTTGGCAGGTGAATGCTGTGATGGGGGAGCTGTTTGCAAGTGAGGTGCTGGGTCGTGAGGCACCTCATCGCCCACCACAGGCGCCACAAGCCAGCGAGGGTGGAGGGGGCAAGGACACGTATGACTGGAGTTCTGGGCTGGAGGATGAGGATGACTCGGAGCTCTACTTCAACCCTGACCAAGGCAACGTTGCATTCGCCAGTGCAGTTGACAGCTGGGCTTTCAGGTACCGGTACCGTTATATATATCTTTCTTGTTGTTTTCTTCCAGTTCCTTTTTCCATCCTGTTAGTGTCCCCCTCCAAGCCTTTATTGAGTCATAAAGATTACAATAATTATTTGTAAAAAAATTTAGCAGATCAGATGAAGTAATTTCCATGAATCCATAATCTATTGGTTTATATTTACAGTCCTAGTACCGACCTAGATTACATAATTTGTTCTTTAATATGTGTACACTATTGAAGATAATTCGAAAATAATAGCTATTCGAAAATAAATTATTATTATTATTATTATTATTGCCAGTGATTTTTTTTTCTGTTTTACTTTTGAACTGTGTACTAATAGTAAAAAGCAAGGTACAAAGCAAGTAATGTAACCAAGTTAATTTTTTGTTGCCCTTTTTATTTTTTCAGGACAAAAGATTTTGCAAAAATATTTGCAAACAAACTTGGAGTGAAAGAAGAAGTTTTACTTAAAACGCTGTGGGGTGATTTTTATCTTAACTCAAAAACAAAACGTATTATGAAAGGTGCTCAAGAAAAAGCTAAAAAGCCATTATTTGTACAATTTGTGCTAGAAAATTTGTGGTCAGTGTATGACACAATTGCTGTGAGAAGGGTGCGTCTTTCTTGAAACTGCTTTGGTTCTCCTTGTATGTTTACCTGGTTTGTTTGTTTTAGGACAAGGAAAGGCTTCAGAAAATCACTGAGAGTCTGGGCGTGAAACTGACAACGCGAGACTTACGACACACGGACCCTCGTGTTCAGCTGCAGGCTGTGCTGGGACAGTGGCTGCCTCTCTCAAATACAGTTCTGGGTATGTGCCCATCATAGCTTTTCAATTATGTCTTTATATAGGTGCTTCACTTACAGTTGTTAGTTGAGACCTATAGGGTGTACTGAATTCAATTTTCGAATTCCAGCAGAAGATATGCTAGAAATGAGTTACCTCAGATTTTTCCTGTAAATATTTAATAATATTTTAATGCTAAGAAGACTGTTTGAATAACTGTTTCAATATGCATTAACATTAGAGCACATAGGACTTTATAATTACTTTTTTCCCTCATGACTAATTTTAAAACAGTACTGACAGCAAATTTGGACTATTAACAAGTGCTACAAGCCCTAGAAGCTACAAGCTGACCAATGTTAAAAAAAAAAAAAAACACGTACTGACATAATTACTATTTTATTTTATAGATATGGTGTGCTCCAAGCTTCCTGCTCCCAATGAAATTACAGAAGAAAAGGTTGAGAAGCTAATTTGCTCGCAGACTAAACGTTTTGACAGTCTGCCTGAAGAAACTCAGAAATTGAAGTCAGCTTTTCTCAACTGCAGTGGAGACAATGATGCTCCAATCATCGTTTTTATCTCCAAGATGATTCCAGTAAGATTTTTGGCTACATTTTATTTTAGGTGTTTTGAGTTCAAATTATTAATTATGAAATAAAATTTCATAACGTATATTTTTTTTTTTCAAATTCAAATATTTAAATTAATAACTTGTGACAGTCTGATGACTTATGCAATGTTTTCATGTTAAATTATCAGGTAGATCGTAAGAGTCTGCCACAGAACAGACCACGTCCTCTCACTGCTGAGGAGATTGCAAGACGTCGAGAGGTGGCTAAGCAGAAACATGCAGAGAGAATGCAGCAAGCTGCTCAGGCTACTGAGGCAACTGGATCTCAAGGTACAACATCAATAATGAGCTATTTTCTGTTTCAACTGGTATAATTCTTTTGACCAAATAGTACTAAATATATATTCTAAGTATTCCATTCCATTAACTGTACATGTTTTAGCATCATTCTCACTGTCTCTTTGTTAACATGGGTGGTAGGTTTTTAGCTCTAATTTAGCTTATTTTCAGCTAGCTTCCAGAAATTTTGACTGTAAGATGTTAAGAAACAAATTAGAGGCAATCTTGTTTTGTCTTTGTTTCTAGACTCTGGCACAACACCACTCTCCGAGTCTCAAACTATTGTCCCTGAGACCCCAGCTAATGCCCCAGTACCAACAGAGGTGAAAGAGGAGGAAAGTGAAGACGTATTTGTGGCATTTGCTCGGGTGTTCAGTGGGACAGTGAGGAGAGGACAAAGCCTCTATGTGCTCGGACCAAAACATGACCCAGCTGATGCCTTGGAGAGGGTAAGAATTATTTTTAGGATGTCTTGTTAATAACATAAAATAAACTAATCAAATTTATTTTTCAGCTCAAAAGAGGAGAAGAAATTGATACCAAATTAACATTAAAAGATTTAAAATCAGGACAACATGTTACTAAGGTTGAAATATCTGATTTATATATTTTAATGGGACGTGAATTAGAAAGTGTAGAAGAAGTTCCAGCTGGAAATATGTTAGGTAAGTTAAACAACAACAAATCATTCCTTGTGTCCTGCTTTACTGTTGAATATAGTTACAGTAGCATGCAAAAGAGCTGGATTAATCCAGTTTTGTTTGCTGTTTAGGTATTGGTGGTCTGGAAGAGCATGTATTGAAGAGTGCCACTTTGTCATCAACCCTGGCTTGTCCGTCATTCACGGAGCTGCAGCTAATGGCAGTTCCGATCCTGCGAGTGGCCGTGGAACCTCGTCAGCCCCTGGCCATGCCGGCTCTGATGCGCGGACTGAGGCTGCTGAACCAGGCGGACGCTTGCGTACAGGTGTTGGTGCAGGAGACTGGCGAGCACGTCATCGTCACTGTGGGAGAGGTACACCTACAGCGCTGCCTGGACGACCTCCGAGAGAGGTGAGTCACCAGAGCTCACCACAGGTTATAGACCAGTGTACATTTTCTTCTAGAATTGTTAATGAACATGTAATGATTTGTATGAGAAACAATGCTACCAAAATGTACTTGAAATCAAAATTTAAGAAAATTCCATAGTAACAAAAATAGATAATTTTTGTTTAAATTATATTGCCTTGACGCAGTATGTCGTGGTAGCATCTACCAAGTTAACTTCAGATATTTAGCCGCTATCACGACTTCAACAAGTATACATTATATCATTCTTAAATTTAAGCTGAATTGTGAGATTATTTGCTAGTAACGTTTTATTAATCTGTCATGATTTGTCAATGCAAATTAACATTTTTTTTTTCCTTTTTTTTTTTTTTTTTTTTTTTTTTTTTTCCAGGTATGCCAAAATTGACTTGAATGTATCAGAACCTATTGTTCAATTCCGAGAAACTATTGTCACTCCACCAACAACAGATATGGTTAATGAGTCAATTGCAGAACAGAAGGTAAGATAATACTTTTTAATTTAAAAAAAATCAACCTTATAAATATAAAATTTATTTTTCTTTATTTTTGTTTAGGTGGTAAAGAAGGATAATGTCCAAGGGCTTATCACTATCCACACTCCTAACAAGCAATCCACTATCTGTCTGCGAGCTGTGCCACTTCCAAGTGAGGTGACCACAATCCTCGAGAGTAGTGGTGACCTTCTGAAGGCCATAGAGAGGGAGGCTCGTCTTGCTTCTTCTCAGGAAGAGGGCACCATTCAAACAGCTCTGACTGTCCGCACCCTGGAGGCCATCGCCACTCTCAAGCAGCAGCTAACTGCCGCTTTTGCTGAGACCGGAGACAAGGAGTGGAGCAACGCAGTAGATCATATTTGGAGCTTTGGTCCACGTAGATGTGGCCCTAACATTCTCCTTAATAGAGTTGCAAGCTACCCTAGAAACTCTCTATGGACCAACGAAGTTCTAAATAAACTAGAAACAAGTCAACATCATAAATATGATAGTAGTTTTGTTAATGGATTTCAAATGGCAACTTTAGCTGGACCTTTATGTGAAGAACCAATGATGGGAGTTTGTTATGTGATTGAGGATTGGACATTTAAAGATGCTTCTGATGAAGAAGGCTCTGGATTGTAAGTTATAAAAGTTTCATTTTATGTTAAAATACAACAAATTATGAATGTGAATTTCATTACAGAGTGGATGTCTCCAGCAGTCTACCTTTTGGTCCGTTCTCCGGACAGGTGATGTCTGCGGTGAAGGAGGGGTGTCGGCGGGCCTTCCAAGCCCAGCCTCAACGTCTCATGGCCGCCATGTACAGCTGCAGCATCCTCGTCAATGCAGAAGTGCTTGGTGAGTGTTACCATCCCCCCTTCCCCCTCAATTATTCACAAGGTTTCCTGGAGTGCCTTGTAATTTGGTAAAATTGCAATAAGTATATAATATGCTATTGTACATAACAAACTTAAATTCTTCTCTTGTTGTGATTTACTGTACTGTTATTTATCCTTACAAATTATCTTATGAACTCTTTAAATGATAGCAAAGATAAATAGTAATTATGGTAACAACTATAGTTGAGCTTGTTTAAAAAAAAAAGGCAAGCTAGGGCAAATGTTTTTCATCTCCTGGTAATTTTTTTAGGGGTATAAACAAATGTAACAATGTAACTCATTGTTATGATTGGTCTTCAATAAATAAGAAACCTTCTAGGATATTTATTGCACTATTGGCGTCATAAAGTTAGTGCGAACCTAGTGGTAACTGCGGGAACTACGTGCGTCTGGCGAGGATTGCTGTATATGATTAACATTGTAAAATCATGTAAATGCTGTGTCAGCAGCCACAGCATAATTTTACAGAAATGACAACACCATTTATTAGTTGTCAAATACTTTCGGACAAATATAAAAAAAATATTTCAACTTCGTAAGTAATTTCTTTCCTAAAAATTTAATAATTTTTGTGATTCTCCCCATGCTATAGGTATTGCCGTATCCTCGATGCATCCTCGATGCAAAGAGCAAAATTTTCAGACGTCAGCGCCATCTCTTGGTCCTTTATGTCCTCTATATTGTTATACATGTTTAGATAATTGTTTCAAGACTGGAATTTTCTTGTTTAAATGATTATTATTATTTGAAAAAAAAAAAAAAAAAAAACAGAAACAAAAACAAAAAACAAACATACAATATATTTATTTTCATGTTACGTAACTAGTTAGTATACATACTTAATATTTTATCACTGCAGTAGGCATACATATTTATAAATAAGCTGTTCTTTAATTGCTATATACTATATATAATAATATATTTTACAGTCTAGAGATGAAGGTATAAATGAAATAATGCTAAATATTTAATTTTTATTCACAAAGAGAAAAACAATTAATAAAACCAAGGATTCATCATATTTAAAATTTATTTTACCGCAAGTACAGGCATAATTTTTTTAATAAATATATTTCCATAATATTTACACATTTTCCTGGAAAATACTATCAAAATGTACGATTTAATTAAATATTAATAAATAATAAATAACTAGTAAAAGCCTGATGCTCTACAAAACATACAATACACTTGAAAAATTTATAAGTTTAAAAGTTATTAGATCTAATTTTTTTATTTAAAAAGTCTTAATCTTATTATGATGTGAAGCTATTATTTATTAATTTTTTTTTTTAAAGATGGAATTTTGAACCTTTCCTTTGTTAAAGAAAAGTGCCCTAAGGCAATATTAGGTTAAGTGTTTTAACTCTTTTTTTTATATAAATATCATGTGAATACCGTGGATAAAGATAGACATTTTATCTATAGATTATCTATAAAAATTTGCACTACTACCAATCGTATATAAATATCGATTACAGAAAATATTGTATTAGGAGGTAATTTTCTATTCTGTCAAGTTTGCTGAAAATTCTCTGTAAATTCTCTGTGCATGGTACTTTTTTTTATTATTATTATTCCCGTGAGAAGCGGGCGGAAGAAGAAGTTTGCAACACAATGTGAAGGTGTCAGGACGTTAGATGCGATGAAGCCCGAGGTGTTGTGTGAGGCCTGGGGCTATCACGGCGGTTTTTAGAGGACATGGTAGTATAGAGGGCCACCCGAGGAGAGCTCACTAGCTACCACCCATGCAAGCGTCTCTCGTTATCTCAGTGCAGGCGAGATGTCTCTTCATCGTTTTCGTGGAGATAGCACAATGCCTATTCTTATAGGTAGTAGGCAAACAGACAAGACATTCGTTCTTTTAACGAACTGTTCATTCATATCAAAGGTATTGTAAAAACATATATATGTATTGAATCAAATTTTATACGCCATTTTTGTATGTGAATATAAATCACTGTTATATTATTATTATTATTATTTTGTTTACAATGTGACATTTCTAATTTTTATATTTAATCTGGTCATTGACTTTTAAATATGACCTTATAAAAATTTCTTACCATTTAGACGTTATTTTCTTTGTAAACAATATAATTATATATTATTTTTTAATGGAAAAAAACTATTAAAAATAAACATTTGCACTCTCCCTTTTTTATATGAAGTCCAACTTCATATAATAAGAAATAAGAAAAACAACAACAATAAAAAATTAAAATAAATAAACCCACCAAAATATCACAAGATCATTCTCATTTAAATTATATTTTTTTATATTTTCATACTTTTTTTTTTTTTTTTTTGCCATTTGATTACGATCTTGTTCCCAATCACACCGTAACCAAGAAGAGTTTCAGGAGGAGGAATTATTTTCTGATGATGATAATAATGATGATTTTGGTGATCAGTCGGTCCAGCGAAGAGCCTTCGTCATTTGGCGAACACGGTGCCAGGGAAACAGCGGCCGCGGTCCTGCGTGCGTGAGAACAACGTCTATTATATTTCATGCTATTTCGTGGGAGTCACGTGTATTATTTGTTTTTGCAATCTGATGTTGACTTACTTGCTAGAAAGACCTACTTCTTTTAAAATAAGCTTACCCAATAATGGTGATTCTCGTTTTGAACGTAATGGTCGAGAAGATCTGAATTTGGTCACTGTTTGTCGAACACACATCATTCCAAATACTCGTATTCCAGGTACACTAGCATATGTAGGTTGATCGTGGCTCATTGGTCCCTCTGTAAAAATAAATATTAATGTATATGAATATAATGAATATGAATTTTAGTCTTTCGCTGTTAACGCCTGTAGTTATGGAATGTAGGCAACTTTTTTAGTGATATTAACTGTGATTTAATTAATAAGGCTTCTTTTCTTTTCAGAAGAAACTTTTCATTTTTGTGTCTCATCAATATTCTAATAACCTATAGCATTGCTAAATGAGAGGGCGTTCGAATAAGTTGAAGGATAAAAATAATATTTTAGCATTCTATGGAGATCATGAATTCAATTTATTGAGTGCATGCAGCTGGAAGGTTTCGTGTCCTATATATCGTAAACACGAAGAGGGATAGTGTGTATATGAAATATAAGGTACTATTATTATACATATTGTACTCAGAATGGAATGGAACACTTATCATAACCATATTTTATCGCTAATTCTGCATAACATTTAATATCTCGTGCTTTACTTATTTATTTTAGGGGTTAGGGGTCCTCACTTTCTCTATAGATGATGAGTTGTTATACGGGACGAGAGAACTCATGGGTCCTAAATGAAGTATCTCACCTAGCGAGTTTTCCGAGGGACAGCGGCAGATGACGAGGTAGTGTGACTTTCCGGTGCGCACGTTCTGCAGGGCGAGGAGCGACCAATCGCGGGGGGCGCGGCACTCTCGCATCTCCGCCACGGGCTCGCACGTCTTCACCAGCGTCAATGCCTGCAACAAACACGCTCGTCAGAATCATGCGATAATAGAGAGGAGCCCCATTTCTATTATCGTTGCCTTCAGCTCACTATTGCGTCTGCTGAATCAATGGGGATCTATTTTTAAGTCTTAATTAATATTTTGTTAGCACAATATTATATATAGCCAGATTTAATGTTAATTGATTGTGGGTATAATATAATAGGTCGGTTCGTAAATTATATAATACAAATAAATGAGAATAAAAAATCAGGTTTTCCCTAATTCCTGTACAGATGGTTTATTCAGCCACAGGATTCTTGACAATCGCACGAGTATACATTTGAACATACCTAATAATGTTTTCAAATTTTTTTTAAGTAAAATAATTTATTAATTTATTAACTATATCTTTAACTGTTTTTCGTGACTTTTTAAGGTTCCGTCAATTTCCTTTGTAATTTGCTCATTGAAATAAATATAAATATATTTTAATTGAAACATCATCTAAAATAATAGATAATAAATATTGGTACGTGAGCATGAAATTCCACAACATGAGCATTTTTATTGTACAACTTAAGGTAGAGATAACACGGATCAGCTGGCCCAATGCTGAAAAATTCCCATTCATAAAAATTATGAAAAAATTTTAAAATGTTCTCCTCTACATCCCCTATCAGTAGGTAAAATATCAGGTAAAAAAACGAGCTAGTTTTCGAGTTATTAATTTTTAAAGTTCACTAATTTAAAGGCATACAGGCCTCAAAATACAAATTAGACAGTCGCCAAGTGGGTTTAGAGTATATAATCAACATTCGCATCATTTTTTTCCACGCGTGATGCATCCGTGCGAAGTCGCAGTTCAAAGTAAGAAATTTAGTCCTTGATGACGTCACGAAGTCCTTGATGACGTCACAACTCAATGCTAATTGGTGCTAGCTGTGAGTTGTGACGTCAGCAAGGACTTTCTTTATAGCGCGACTTCGCGCAGACGCACCGCGCGCAGGTAAAAATAATACGAATGTTGATTATAAACTTGAGCAACACTTAATGTCTGTCTAATTTGTAATTTGAGGCTTGTATACCTTTAACATGGAAAAATGGAACTTCCATGTTAAATTAGTGAACTTTAAAAATTAACAACTCGAAAACTAGCTCGCTTTTGTATACCTGATATTTTACCTACTGATAGGGGATGTAGAAGGGAACATTTTAATTTTTTTTTCATAATTTTTATTAATGGAATTTTTTAGCATTGGGCCAGCTGATCCGTGTTATCTCTACCTTAATCATTTCAAAGATGTAAACAAATCATTATCATATAACGACAGTAACATTAATATATAGAAATTTAATCTGACTTTCAAGTTTCCTAATAAGACGAATTACACGGATGTAAATAGAAGATATTACAACATATTATACTCAAGGCGTATTTAATAAAATCGTGCGGAGATGATCTTCTATCGTCGTCGTGTCTTTTATAACCCCATAGAAACGCTTTTCAAATTAAGGCTATAGTGAAGTGACAGTCCTACATAAAACAAGCGGTTTCACTTGACGGTGGGCATGCGTGACGATATGTTGCTACTGTGTCATGACATCTATTTCATCTTTATCCACATTCTCACCATCATATTGTCACTAACTTGTTAATAACATTAAATTACATAAATAAACACAAAACCTAATATACTCATATTATATTATTTATGATGTTATAATAATATAATTATAACTTAAGGGTAAGGTAACGCCACCAATGTTAAAAAAAATCCCTCTCACAAAAATTCTGAAAAAAATTTAAAATGTTCTCCTCTATACCCCCTATCAGTACCTAAAATATCAGGTATACAAATACGATCTAGTTTTTGAGTTATAAAATTTTAAAGTTGACTACTTTAACATGGAGAAATGAAACTCCCATGTTAAATTGGTCAACTTTAAAAATTCATAACTCAAAAACTAGATCGTATTTGTATACCTGATATTTTAGCTACTGATAGGGGGTGTAGAGGAGAACATTTTAAATTTTTTTCAGAATTTTTGTGAGAGGGATTTTTTTTAACATTGGTGGCGTTACCTTACCCTTAATATAATTTTTAGTTCTCTAGGTCAATTTATATTTGTTTGTATTCAAAAATATTATTTTTCTCACTGTGGTTTTGTGGTTATCGGTGTATTATGTATAATATTTTTAACATTTTATGTATTGCGTTTTGTTATGCTTGAGTTAAAAAAATATATTATTTGTACGGATGAATGCAGTAAATCTTAAATATTATGTTCTTTACTAAACAATCTTAAAAGGTGATACAATGAATTTTTAGATGCATTTATTTTTATATTATATACATTGATGCCATCATCATAACATATCATGATACTTGAATAGTTATATACTAACTGTAACTGACGCTTTAAACTGATGGTGCAGTGAGTACTGTGGTAATTCTATACAAAAGTTACTGTAGAAAATTGGCCGTCTGTCTCTCTATTTCTTCATGGTGTCTATACATTAAACCTATATATATATATATATAAAAAAAAAATAATACTGTATGACAGACCTTACCGCGAGGAATGTCGGTGACCAAAAACACTGTATAGTATAGAGTGTGAGATTTTCATTTTAGATCAAGTAATATTGTATTACAAAGATTTATTACTAACTATGGGAGTTCCGTGTAAATTGTACCGGTCTTAATATTTTTATACATATATAGAAGATAAAGAAGAGGATTTATATATTATGTGTTTGTATAACTATAATTATATATTGATCTTGAAATAGTGTCCAATACAGTACTTTTAAAACTGGTTTCTGCAATCTTGTGCAAGTTAGAATTATATGTGAAAACAAACCTATTAAATGTGTGGGAAAGTTCATATAGTGGATGCATTCAACTTCTATAACATTAAATGCTAATTTTTCTATTAATAAATGCGTTTTATATTATAAATATAAATAAATTAGAAATATAATAGATAAACTGTGAGAAAGTTAAGAGTATTGTTACCACAATTTTTAGCAGTTATAATGAGTTTTTAATCGGTATATATTAACAACGCGTTCCTTAAATAAAGTAAGACTCATCAATTTTGACTATATATTGATAATTTGTAAATAATAATGCCGTTGTTTTAATGTTCATTATTACTTCCTGCGTGTCATGCACAATTAATAAAATTATATATTATAATAATATGTACTCACAATCAGTAACCTCCATGGCTATTAGTTAATTATTACATACGTTGCATATGCATAAATTTACCATCTGAAAATATTGGGTTTTACAGTAACTGCTATATAATATATATAGTATAATAATATATAGATACGGTATATGATAATAATAACTAAAAAAAAAATTGTTGATTAGAAAATGGAGATATTCTGAATTTTAATAAAGCCTACGCAAACAATAATTTTAGGATATTTTAATTTCTCACCTAAATAACAATAGTGATGAAAAACTTTGCATGAGAAATACACAAATTCCACAATAAATTTTCTTAGCTTGTTAAGTCACTACTTGGCTTATTTGTTTTGGTTATCAATATCAATGGGTCATTGAGATTTGAGTCTACTAGTAAAAGGATGTATGGTCTGCATCATCTGAAGAGAAGGAAAGAGGGGGGGGGAGGAATAGTTCCCCCAAATTAAAGGAATAGCCCACAAGCAATGCCATGGCTGAAATCGTGACTTCTCCTTCTTGATTCGTTTTTAGAATAGGCCAAATTTAGCCATGTACCCAAGCACTACTGGAATCGCGACCTAATCCCTTTTCCGAAGTTAAGGCCGTTGAAGGGTACAGTACCTTGCCACGGGGATCTGTGACAAGTTCGGTGGTGTGCAGGTCATCGGTGCGCAGACTGGCCGAGCAGGGGTCGCGGTGACCGACCGGGCATGCGCATAGCGGCTGCGTGAAGTTGAGCCGCACGTACACCGCATTACACACCTGTAGAACACAGACTCATTGTATAATACTGGCCTGTTAATTAATTGTGATTAGTGCCAGCTAAACCGTAGTTAGAATAATTTACTACACGTTAATTTTACTGTTCTGCGGGAAAGAGAATAAATAGAGACCCCCCCCCCCCTACAGCTCTCTACTGTATATTGAAGGTCTGTTGATCAAAAACGGATAAAAACCATTAAGTTAAAAGACGATAAGAAAATTTAACTTTATATAATAGAGGGAGGATTTTTTATTTAAATTTTGATTTATGAGTCCTCGTATCTTTAGGTTGTGGGCATGTGCGTGAACATGATGTTTGCATTTAAATATAGTGTAGGGAAAAATTCTGTAATGTAAAGACTTTAAATATGACCAAAAAATACTGAATAAATTTAATTATTGTGTAGTGCAATATCCTGTAATTGACTAGAATGTAAAATTAAAATGTATACACTGAACATAATAAAGTTATCCAAACGTTGTCTTTCTAATAATTTTCTATTTAAAAAAAGAATGAATTGTTTAACCTCTATCATGCAATTTAAGTGTATCCTTTCAAATAAATTTGATACACCAGAGGTCATCATCGTTAGGGCAAAAGGTTAACGAACGTTATATACCTAATATCAGCAATTTGTCAAAAAGAAACAATAACAATAATCTATCTAGGGCTATATCAGTTCTTGAAAATATTTGTACAGTTATAAATCACAAAAAATATAATTACTTATTAATCTCAAATTAATTGTGTATACTCTCCATGCCAGTGTACGGCTTCTAAGAAATAAATACGTTTCTACATTTACAACAACTTGATAACAATTGATTATGATTTTTTTGATAGCATTACATGAATTCACAGTAAATGATAAAAATATTTGCTCCATCAGAGCATGACTCTTTTCAATTTGTTCTAAAAGAAGAAACATAGATCTGTAATCTAGGTTTTAGTTTATTGCCTATGAAGCATCAATGCCATGACCTATGAACTGTTTCATTTATAAAAGAATGAAATATTGTTCTTGTTTTCATTCAATATTATATAAAAAAAAATGTCTTTATTAAATTTAACAAATTATTTAATACTATATTATTTATTTTCTTAATTAAAAATACTTGTCATTTTTATTTTTTTTTTCTGCACCATTGACCATGAAAGAAGTTAGTAATTGTTGAGTGCAGACTTTGATAATTGCGGTAATAACCTTGGGGGGGATGTATACAATAATGAAGCTTGTAATAGCAGTAGTTTGCGTGCTAATTGCGCTCGTCTACCATCTTTGGTGACGTCAATTACCTGCTGTATTGCGCACTCAGGTAACAGGTAGACGTGTTGGTTATGAGGGTAGTAGTGGTACCTCGTGGGCTGGGCTGGGTTGTGCACCACGGGGTCACCTGGTTCACCAACAACACTCGTGGCCACTGCTCCCACCTGGAGAAATAACAACACGTGTTATTATATAGCACTGCATGCGGTGTCGCCTACATGTTGTATATTATACTGCAACTTAGTATAGGATTATTGAAATTACATATATATTATATAAATATATTTCACATTTTTATTTTTAAATTAATGCAAGAAATATTATATAGAGACGAAACATGTCAGGGAAAAAAATTCACATTATTTATAATAATATTTGTGCTAATATTTTGATTATAAAATTATAATTTTCCTTTGTTTTTCTTGCAATTTTGAGGCCATTCATTTTTTTTTTAACAAGATCTAGATGTTCATTGACAAATGATAAAAATTACTAGATAAAAAAGTTGTCTCTGCTCATTGATCTCTCTCACGGATCAAATATCTCAAATCTATACATCCGTGGAAATAAGAATAAAAAAAAAAAATGAAATAAAAAATTAACACGTGTTTCCACTCAATCATTTTGCTTTATAAGTCATTTCCTGCCCGTCACTTCGATTTGTTAAGTAAAAATTGTCAGGTTTAATCGTGTAAAAGCTAGCAGAGTTCATCAGGTATATCAGTAGAGCGTAACACAAGCAGAAAACGTCGTTTAAAACAAAAATGACCATCACTTGGTCCCGGTACTTTGAGTTATGTTACAGGCACCCAACCGTGGGTATTGTTGAGTCATTAGGTCACTTCGCTTACATTGCTTTTATACCCCAGTATCTGGCTTATACTTAAGTACACCACGTGTCTTCTTTCTAGTATTCTAATAGTCTGAACAGGGTCACTCTTAGTATATGTAAGTACTATGTATTATAGATAGTTCATGCATTTTTATTTATAAGCTTAAGCCTATATTACACGATACAATTTTTCTAATTATTGTATACAATTTTTCCTTGCAAGAAAATTTCCTCTCCATACAAACAAATAGAGATTAAGTTTTCTTGTAAGGAAAAATTGTGTACAATAATCAGAAAAATTGTATCGTGTAATACCTGCTTTAGTCCCCTAAAAAAAGAAAATTTCAGTGATTTCATAAAACTTGTTTCGAAAATAAATATACATAAATAATTTTTTTTTCTGGAGTCAGTTGTCACATCGTCATGCGTTCTTGGTCACGTCTCTCATAGAGAAAAGAGACAGTTAGCAATGTCTTACCTGCCTGCGCTTACAGCCAGAATATTTAGAGTAGAAAAATATCGCGTTGGAGTGGCACGATTTGACTAAAGTACCGTCAGTTTTTATACCTCTCAGGCGATGTGTTCTATACACTTTATTTTAAAATTATAGAACCTTTTAGACCTATTAATAATTTATGTAAATTGTGAGTTATATTATTTTGAAAGAGATTGTAAATGTTCTCTACGCTTCAAATGGTTCACCAAATAAGTTACTTCAATCTTTTTGTTCAATAATTGTACAACTCGTTTGTCATCATCCGGATCTCAGGACCATGAATATTTTAGAGGAATGACATTGAATTTTTTTACGTGTGCTATAAAATGACCATGCACGAAGTGAAAAAACAAATTACTTGTGTAACAGAATGTTTTATAACATGTTATAAATAATTACTTCATAAAATAATATTACCTCATCTTTTTACATTTCATTTTTATATGTATTTTAATGCAACTAAGAGATATTTATTTACTCAACATTTTGTTCCGTTATATATTTTATATAAATGAGAACAGTTTTTAATTTAATTTTCATGCTTTGCTATAATGGAGCATTTACAGCAATTTCATAGTTTTTTTTATTATCCTTGCATGGAGGTAATTTATATTTAATTCTTTTGATACGTTTTTTTTTTTTTTTTTTTACAAACATTATATATGGACTTTGACATGATTTTGTAAACTATTACTTTAAATTTGCCAACAAATTTTGTCTCATTAAACATTGCGTGTTTTTTCATACATAATTAACAATATATTTTTGTATATTATTATTGAATATTAAATAAGGTTGTAATACATAAAACAACAAAACGATTAGTGCAATGCTATCATAAATTTTATGATTTGTTAAATAACTTCGAAAGCTATTTTACTTTAATTTAGAATACAAAGGTGAAGTTAAAACACTTTACTGTTTTAAAAGAAAAAACTTTTACATTGTAAACTAATGAAATTATGATTTTTATAATACATTATTTAGCATAATTTTATTGTAATTTTTTAGACATAACCCGTTGTAATTTTACATAACAGTGCGTGTCGTTTCTCACAGAGGCAGTATATAATCATTAAGTGTGTGAAGTTCCCCCATGCAAATTTGGTAGTCTAACAGTTATAACACTATATGGAGTGCGACCATCAGTATAGCATGCAAGTGGCCATGCATGTGACTACACTGAAAAATTGACATTGTTGAACACTAATTTTTATCATCATAAAAAACTCACAGTCAGTACTGCAATTTTCTTTTTTTATATAATTATACATGCTATAAATCAGCTTTTTTTGTATTAGGTATAATAAGATATCTATTTTAAACTAGATGAACCTTACCTGCTCACGTGGATAAGGAAAAAAAGTAAGTGATGAAATTATTCACTGTTCACTGAGTTAACGAAGCAAGGCAAATTTTTATCTATGCAATGCAAAAGCAGCAATAATATTTATCTATAGCGAGTCAATTTTGAAACATACATTTTAAATTTATTAAGAACGATTTAACATCAATGTCCGTTAGCGGCTAGCTCAGATATAATTTTTTCTCCGTGTATAATATAATCCAACTCCCACACCTGATGACATATTGCCCTCATGTATATACACATATTTATATGGGCACGCACGTGATGATTTTTAAATAAGCCGGAAGACCCGTCCTCACTGCATTGACCAAACAATGAAACATTATTTCTCATGTCATAATACTGGTGGCCATAACGTTGCTTTTATTATTATCAGCTTTTTATATACACTGCAGTAGTAATTTAGAGCATTACAAATCGTGTTCATTTAGAAATAGTTAAGAAGAAAAAGAATAAAAACATTAAAACTTTATAACACCGTTGTCGACCTTGATTAACTACAAGAATAAAAACCTTTTCCTGTTTGTTTTACTTTTAATATAATATATTCTTATTATAGTTCACGATCTTTTAAAAGATATATAATAATTAATATTCTCACCTCTTTATTATAATTATATTATGTTAAGTTCATTTTATGTCACCTTACCGTGGCCTTCTGTTGATGATATCTCACTTTTTGACCGCAGAAATGTAGATGACAAAACTGTTATTGACTATACTAAAAAGAAACAAGCGGTATGAGAAGTAAAAAGCCCTATCTGCATGCATGCATAACGCCTCATATATATATAGCTTACTCGTGTTGTTGTTGTCTATGTCTAAAGTGATCGTCTTTAGAACTTGCTTGTTGACAACAGCTGTTTTCTGACGGTGTCACACAGTTACGGTCGCTGCAAACACTTGTCACTGTCCATTATATATGCTAATTAGGTTAACAACTTACTCGTCTATTATGGTATTTAAATATACGAGACTTATTATATAGTTATACTGTATACATTTTGTGATGAACACATATATATATATATATATATATATATATATATATATATATATATATATGGGCTAGTAACTTTATGCTAATTTTGATTTTTTTCGAAAAATTTATATTACTATTTTCTGAAGTTTTTATTGATATTAATACGGCATTTCTTGTTCCTTTTCAGATGCGCATTGACCTTTGTAAATAGTGTCTTACAGCGTATAATGTTTCCGGTTATATTATACGTACATTATCTAGGATGTATATATATATAGTATATTGTATAAACGCATGCATGATATAGAGAAATAAGTATACAATTACTCAACTAAAACTATGTCAATTATAGTATTGTGTAAAACATGATGTGAAAAATTTATTTTTTAAAACAAAAGGATAAGACGTTACAATGTACATAAAGATTAAAATCGGTAATTCGCATGAATTTTCTGCAAGTTTATATTCAGTAGCAAATAGTAATAATAATAATAATAATAAAAACTCGCTTGTTCTCATGATTTAATAAGTGCAAGAAATATAATAAAAAAAAAGAGACAACTTGCAGGAAATGTTCAGTTATACAAGATATCTTTTATGTCAATTTATATAAAAAGAAATAGATTTACATTTAAAAATCATTGAAAAAAATTCGCATATTATTTAAAAATATTGTGTTTTTGATTTATTGTTATCAGTGATGCAACGCTTCGCGAAGCTTCGCGCGAAATTTCGCTAGTTTCGCGAATATTCGCGAAGTTTCGCAAGCCAAGTTTCGCGAAAATTTCGCGCGAAACTTCGCGAAATTGACATATTTGAATTTCCCGCTCTACTTTTTCGAATCGTATTTAATGAATACGAAGTTTTCTTCCTAATTTTGCTTTAATGACAGGTTTAATTGCATAAATGAATTAAAAAAGAGTTCAATTTAATATATTACATATAAAAAAATTTATTTCTTTTTTATTAATTTTAAAAATTACATTTAATTATTTTTAAAATTATTTAACACATTCGAGGATAGACAGGTCATGAAAGGGGCCATTTTATCTTGTTTTCTTAATTTTTTGATGAATATATGAAAAATCGCATTGCGACAGTCATTTTTAAAATTTCGCGAAATTTTCGCGAAGTTTCGCGCGAAAGTTTCGTGAAAGTTTCGCGCACCAGGTTTCGCGCGAAGATTTGCATCTCTGATTGTTATATTTTGCCTGCAGGGAAAGTTCTATTGTTGCATCTCGTTACAATGTTGCAGTGACTAATCGAACGTGCACACACTCGCTTGGTGGCAGGCAACATTATTTTTTTTTTATAGCCAACCATTGCAAGTGATAGTGTTTCGTCCGTGACTTAAATTTTTTTTCTTCTTTATTTCTTATTGCTCCTCTCTATATATATTTCAAGTTGGTAGATTTTCTAAAGATCAAGTTCTCACGAACAAAAACGGCACAAAATTATATCCCAATACTTGAGTTAAAAGAGCAGAAAGCAACAAATCTCTCCCATGACTGACCTAATCACATTAATATACCTTTTAGCTTCTTCCACGTTCATGTGAATATTATATTTAAAAAAAAAAAAAAAAAAAATGGGAAAGACACTGCGCGGCTGGGTTTTTGACAGAATTTTCTCACGAATATAATAATAAATCAATGATACAGATAATTCAAGGGCGTTATAAATATAAAAATTTACAATCAATAATCACTATATCGATGTGGATGAGAGTGATAGTTTCCATGATTGTTATTAATATAAAAGAAAGAGTGTTAAAAAAATAATCGGGAATCGAATTTTGTTCTGGGAAATGATTGCAACTGCTTGAGAAGATCATGGTCTTAAACTTGCATCGCGTTCGTTGCCCTTTCATCTCATAATACATAGAGCTAAGATTCTTTATACTGCAGACTTTGCTTATACATGCTAGATGTTTTTACTATATAAACGTAATGACAATAACACAGAAGCCATGCAGCTTAAAAAAAAGGTACCCTATTCAATATGCATAAAGATGATATCGCATTTTTAGTTTTGACAACAAGGAAATGGTCCGTATTAAGTCTCTTCAATTCTATTACTTAATTTATTATTATTATATGGAAGATGGAAGTACAGTATAATATTAATAATCTTTAGCGAGAATTTGTACCTATACAATGTATAATAATTTTATATTTAAAAAAATGTATCATCATCTATCAAGTTAGCGGTTGACATTAATTAGACTTGAAGTTAAAATTAAATCTTCTACTTCATTAATCTTAATTTAACTTTTAAAAAAAAAAGTATATAACAGTTTCCTATACAGAAGCATTTTATATATTATAATGGTTATTATTTTATGTATGGTAGTTTTTTTATTTACGTGTATAACGTTTTGTATTGTAGCAAAAAGCAAATAATATTATATAGTATGTTTACATATTGTTAATGTTGACCTCATATAAGTGGAGGAGGTAGACACGTGAGTGGCGTACGAATGATGAACAAAAGACAATCTCAAGTTATAATGTGAGGAGTCCTCCCGTCATCTCACGTATCTCGAGCGGTTCATCTCTACAGCTACACTGAGAAAATGTTATATCGTTATTGTACGCCTCAGACAGTATTTGTATTTATTTATTGCACATAAAGAACCGTAAGGTACAAAATGCATGTTTACAATATTTTAGTATTGCAATACCTGTAAAAGAAACATAAAAATTAAAACATATTATCATCAGTTTTATATTATATATTATTACAATTACAATCATACATATTATAGTATTATCTAGTCAGTCCACAATAGCTGAGAAATAAAAATTTTATATAAAAAAAAACTAAAACATTTTTATTAATAGAAAACAATCTGAAACTAATTCTTTATTTTATTACTATATTATTAAATCAATCTATTACAAGGAAAGCATTTACATTATTTAAAGCTGTTCTTTTTCTTGTTATGGCATAAAAATTGCTCTGCAGTAAAAATATGAACTTTATTACCTCTGACTCATTTTTTGCTGCATCTCCCATTGTTGTTGAAGTTCGTGTTGTCTTGAAGTATAAAAATATTAAAAAAATTTACATATTGGGTTGGTTTCATTTACCGGCCACAATATTACGTACCGTTGTTTTTATAATGAAGCTAAACTTCCAATGCAAATTAAGTTTTTGAAAATTGGAACCTTAAAAATTGGCTAAAGTCAAGGCTTAAAAAATTTTGGTCCTAAATATAGTCTTTAAGCTTTGTGAATCTATACCCTTATATAAAGTAATAATAACTTCAAATTGTATTTTAGTCGTCCCTAGCGTTGATTTGACGTCACGAACCTTTTCCTTTATCCTACAATTCTAATGTGAACCATCAATATAGCCCTTGACTACTATAGTCAACCATACTGTTTTCTCTGTGTAATTAAAGGCAAGCTCACCCACACTCGCACGCACGTCTAAACGCATCATGTAACTTGTAGATGGATGGATAGACAAGGAAGAGCTTGAATTGCATGATTGCATGCCATAGATTCCAAGTATACTACAGATAAAATATAAAACGTTATATAAATTATTTACTGTATAACAAAGTTATTTACCAAGTTTTTTTTTTTATAAATATTGATGATGTCATTTAAAAAAATAACTGTTGTAAAAGTAAAGATTTTAATTATTTATTACAAATTGCTTTTCATCATCTGTGTATTAATAACTTTATTTTTATATATTTTATTTTACCTTATCTTCAGTGAAGATTTTAATGTGTTTATTTACAAGTTTGTTTGAAATTATATATCTACAACGAAGAAAGAGGTAAACGAACATAAATATTAAAATAATTTTGACCCGCTAACACTTGCAGTTGGTTCATTTTCAATTACAAATTTTTGTTACGTTGAATTTTAAAATCTAAGAAATTTTTGACATTGTAGACATGTCCATAATTTACGCCCAACTATTCTTTATTATATATGGCCCAATTATGTACAAACGTTGATATAGTGAATAAAGAGACCGAGATTTTGCATTAATTGAGAAACCCCATCCTGGAAATCATGCAATGTATTGTAGGGAATTGAAGGTTATAAATATGTGTGTAGAAGACTAGAAAGATAGAATGTAAAATTGGATGTATATAGTCAATTTAAAACGTGAGGAATAGTTGATGACGTTTCCCCATGTTTGACATAATTTTACCTGTCAAGTGGAAATGTAGAAAATACTTCGTAGAATGTACCAAGAATATATTACTGATAAGTGATAATATGATCTACTTGTAAGTCTTGTAGTAAAGGACCTATTTAATATATTGTATTTTGTTCCTTTCATATCAAGCACGTGCAGAACGGGGCATTATAACCCTAATTTTAAATAGTTTTATTGGTGAAAAATAAGAATACAGTCCTACTATAATATATAATAATATAATAATTATTCTCAACTTTGTCTTCAACTTTTCATGTTTTAGCACAAGATTTTGTTACAGGAATTGAAAGTGATTTTTTTTTTTTAATCAGCAACCAAAAGAAAATATAAATCAGCAATGCTTTTTCCTATGAAAGGGTCCTAGCTTATTATCCCACTGGATAAATTTTAAAAAAAATATTGATGTAAAAAAGATGCGGAAAGCTGGGAGGGTCTTGAACTTATCGTACTTTTTTCTGAGCATTTTATAAAGTTCAAATTCTAGTTCAATTTCTTTTCTTCTCCACGCGTACACAAAATTGCATATAAAACTGGCCATAATGAAGTATTATGCTTCTATAGTAGTACGATTACTTTCTATACTTTAATATAGATCGATTTTATATCATAATTACATTTTGACGTACGTGTACACGGTGTCAACACCCTTCTCTCATTTTTATTATACATTATTACAAAATTCTTTTTCATTATGTTTTTTTTTATTGGGAAATAGCCACATCATTATAAATTATATAAATGGGAGAAATTATAAGTGCTTCGGAGTGGAAATATTAAGCCAAGCGCATTATGAATGTTCAAAAAAAAAAAAAAAATACGACGACACTGATTTTGTGTATCGTGGTAGAGGCTAGCGAACGCTGAACATTGAAAAATACATTAAATAAAAATAAAACTCATAATGTCGTCAGTCATCAGTTCAACACCCTAGCATAAAGGTGAAAAAAATATTCAAGGAAAATGAACTTTATATGTATCATGATTATGACCTTGTACGTCTTTAGATTAAGTCTGTAATATAATAGAAAATTTTGAAATATGTTACCTTTTTTCTATACTTTTCATTTTTATTGTTAGTTAAAGATTATTATACTTTTTTATGTAGGTATGCACACTATGCACAGTATAATGCACGCGATGGAGATGTGCTATAACAAAATCTTGCTATATATATTTAATTTAGTAACCTTCAATTCACAGAACTATCCTTCTATAATATATTAAATAGAGACAACCCGCATTACGTTTTTCTTTGCATATGTCACATATTTGGATAGAAGATAGAAAAGTTCTGTATCGTCAATTTTTGTTATATTGTTTTGACATCTTTGAAATCGTGCTGTAAAACGCTGTGACGTCACAGTCATGCAGATATTTACACACACGCATAGAGAAAGACGTTACATGACTATGACTTCACAGTGTCTTTGCCCTCCCCTTGATTTGGAGGGTGTTATAGAGTTAAAAAAAAAACTGAAAAAATTGACAGTATAATACGTACATAACCCTTTCTGTCAAAATATGCAATAAACGATTTCTCGTTATAAGTTGTCCATTGCACATGACATAATATGGTTACTCGATCTCTCTATTGAATATACGAGTCTATCAGAGACCCTATAGGGCATTTATAGATTTTTTTTTTATCTCAACCCAAATACTGTATAAAATATTTAAATATTATAGAAAGAAATTAACAAAAATACTGTTAATTTTCTTTTAAATGATTTTTTACATGGCTATTTTAAGATGTGCCAACATGGATCATGTCAAATTTTTAATGATTTAATTTCAAGAGCAAATGAAACACGAAGCATCCATACACACAACAGGTCATGAGGTCTTGAGGCGTGCTTCAGAACAGTATGATTATATGTGATGTTTACTTTGATCCATTGTATTCGAATCCTCCCCAGAGAAACAATAAATGAGTTAACACAAGCAATGACCTCGTTTACGTCGTCGCATTGTCTCAATTCGTTACAAAACACGTGCAGAATATTTTCGTGATTTTTTTTTTTAAATTAAAATCAAATCCTTAAATCATTTTTTTAACAGTAATTTGATAACCTTTTTCTTTAAAAAATCAGTTATACAAAATCGTGAGTAATATACATAGTAAAAAATAATAGTAATTTTTATTAAATTATTGCTATGACCTTTATTTTTATACATTAATTTTTCATAATCTATGAAATCATGATAGCAAAATACTTATATATATTTCATATAAATAAATTGCACCTTTTTTATGTTTATAAATTTGTCTAGAGTTTATCTTTTTTAAAAAGAGTATAATAGTTTAATCCGTTGTTGTCCGTGCGATGATGTTATATGGTCGTCTCCATTTATCTCTGGTTTGACGTCACTAACCTTTTCCTTTATCCTCCAATATAATTTTAATAGGATGGTCGCGTCACGTCAAACCAAAGATAAATGGAGACGACTTTAGCTATAGAAGGTATGCGTTTTTACTAAACCCAAGTGCTAGTGAAGGAGATGGTACCGGTTTGAAGAAATCCGAGCTTCCTCGCATGCAAACCCGGTCCCTATGACCTTATTTAAATACCTTGTGACCAACAAAGCACGACAAGCTGCAGCTCTCATGCAAAGTAAGTCATTTCAATATCAATATGACACGCGAAAATATTATTGGCGTCAATTAGTTCGTATGACTATTACTTTTTTTTTAAACTAACAATATTTACATTTAAATTCTAGGAAATAAGTATTATATAGATTATTTGCATAACTAGAAGCAATATCTTCTTTAAGCAAAGTAATATCAGCTTGCTTGGCAATCAGTAAATAATATACTGTTATTAAATATTATGCTCCTCTCGTGATGTTACGAAAAAAAAAAAACTTTCAAACGATGTCTTAAAATTTTATATAACGATAATGTACTAATTATGCATGCTCAAAGTTTTTATTTTTTGTTTTATACGACAAAGAGTTATACTATAAAATATATTGATACCGTTCTATGTCACTTTTTTATACATTTAAAATGGTGTGACTACGCCTATTTGCTATAATATACACGTGATTTTTGCTCATCGATCATGATGTTATGTGAGAAGATGTATTCATAGATTAACGGAGCGTATCAAGATATTTACGATCTAATATAATACCAGAACTGCATCACGATGTACGAGTATATTATAAAAGTGACCTTGAAAAGTATGCAGCTGCAATTTAACCTTATAACAGATGCAAGAACTCATGCTGTGTATTACAATGAATGACATTTTAATGTGTATAAAATACTATAATATAATAACGGTTTCTTATTATATTATTAAAATGGCGTATATAATGTAAGTATTTTCATATAACTATTAAATATACTCGTACTATGTAGATATAGGACCACCAATACTTCATATAATATATAATAATAAGAAGAATTTTTGTATATACATTTATCATTTCACAGTAGCACTTAATAAAAAACGATTGATAGTCATGGTTGTCATGTCTATCTGTTTCACGCTTATCAAGTTGTTATATAGTAGTTATACGTGATCATAAAAGAGTATAATATAGACTGTTACAAAGAAAGATATCTGTTAAATCAAAGATCTGCTGCTGCTGGACCAGTTTAAAAGATAACTTATTTGTTCATCAGCTGGAGTCTCTATTGTACAGACACAAAAGGCTGCATTGAGTTCGGCGGCTAATTAGGACGGTATAGTGGCAGCACGACACGGTAGGGCCGGAGGCTGAAGTGATGGGCCCACGCGATCACCGCCGACGTCTGCTGATGACCGATGTCAATTATTATTGTGGACCCGCCCTTAGGCCAGTGTAACCAGAGGCAGTACTTACTTCTACTTTAACAATATAACGTAATTCAAGGAGTAATCATAGTGAAACTTCAATGGAGTATATAATACAGTTTTCACAAATCGTCAGTGTCAAATTTTTAAATGTCTATTATACACAAATTTAGTTCACCTCTATATAAGAATGAAATATTTATTATTAAATTCTATTTTTTGGAAGGTAGATTCTTTATGTGTTACAGTTTTTTTTTTATATTTTGAGATATTTTTTATGAAAAAAATATTAAAATTATCTAGTGTTTTTAAAATACTTTGTTATTATATTTTTTTTTGTTTGTTAATCAAAAAAGATGCTTGTAGCTTTCAAAATCCACTGCTTCAGTAACACAGGAGTTTAAATTATTCAGTTATGTTATAACATTGTGGTAATCTGAACCATGTCGTATTTTCTTTAGGTTTTTGATTTGTGTATTTTTTTGTAATTAATGACACATTTTAGACAAAGTAAACACTCGTCGAATAACGGAATTTATTTTCACAGTAGATTATCGCTTACATTTTCCTACACCTGTATTGACCATAGGAACAAAAATAAGTTTAATAAACTCTAATGATGAGGTGTTTGCTGGTTCTTTTTTAAAAGGCATTAAATCCGTGATATATTACAGTTCGTTTGGGTGTCCTGCGTGGCCATCACGGTATACTATAATAACTACGTCACGATTTTGCAGATGCGCCTGAGCACACGACTCTTGCCAACTAAATGCATTTCCACTCGTGCGATAATATTTTAAGATGTACAACAGATGAACTACATTAAATAAAAAGAACTATTTTTATAAAGAATTGAAAGTAATATTTCATGGAAATTGTGTGATTTTATAAATAAACTATGATTACCACCACTGTTGCAATAGCAACATGAATTGCAGTTAACGAAGTATAACGTTATTCACTTGCATTTATTATATTATTTTTTTTTCAGTTATTATTATTTCTGATATTTCCTTTTATGGTTTTCTTTAATTGGATATTAACTGTAGAATATTGTTATTTTTGTTACAATTTATCAATTGGCATCACTTGTCAGTTTTAATTTGATTATAACGAGCTTGTGGTAAACAGACTGAGATCAATATAACCACATGTGATTTTTTTAATACTTTTTTTTTCTTTTTTATTTTATTACTATTTTTTTCACAATTGTGCGGCTAAGCTTGCTATGTAATAGATATTTAAGGAATTGAGGATTAACTGCTCGACGCTGGTTTCCTAAATTTACTACAAAAATTATTATTAAAATTACTGCTTCTGAGAAAATAAATAACATAAATTTAAAAAATAAATCCTGTTAATGTAATATTTATCAAATTTTTAGGTTAAGTAGTAGTTAAAAAAATATTGCGACAAAAAGTACAGTAAAACATTAAAAAAGACGTAAATCTGTGAAAACGATACATTTTATTTGTATACATTTTTTTATTATATTTCCAAACGGTAAAACACCGCAGTGTTATCAATATCATAATCTTATTATCAATAAAGATAATATATATTTGATGATTGTCTTAAAATGACTAATCAGATTTACTTAATATATCATATCATGATTTTTTTTTTTTTTTTTTTTTTTTACATCATGAGGGTGGGGACTGTAATAGGAAGGAATAGAAGGCGTATATTGTATATAGATAGATGACTTTGTCGATATAATATCACAAGGTAACAAGAGGATTCTTCTCCTGCAGCATGCACGTGTTTCGCTACACTTGGCTAAAGAACAAGAATGCATGTTTGATCAAAGTAGAACGTTAGGGGGGGCAGTAGCGTGCATCTTGATTGCACGACATTGCAACCGCCGCTCTATGATGATGATGATGATAATGCCTTCGCGAGAAAAATCATCACCTAGATGTAATAATTGAATATTTTTCTCATCCCATCTCATTTTTCATACTAAAGCTCTCGTCTTATATACCCTAAAGCCATTACATCCGACCTCCAAAAAAAAAAAAAAAAAGAAACACGCAAAGTGGTTTGATGGACCCGCGAGTGAGCAAGAAAAATCATTATATGGTATGAATCACCAATGTGTGGTCGAGTTTTTTTAACCTGATGTTATACAAAATATTATGTTTATAGATATAATTCTCACTGTTTATATACTATACTTGGATATAGAGTCCATATAGAGAATAAGAAATGTAGAAGTGGAACGTTTTGTTGGAACGCTACCAATCGGACTTTTAATATATATATATATATATATATCTATCTATATATATATATAGATAGATATATATATATATATATATATATATATATATATATATATATATATATATATATATATATATATATATATATATATATTATAATAATTTCTCATGATGTATAAAAAAAAATCGAACTATATAAGTATAAGTGAAGAAAGAAAGAGAAAGAAAATAGCTATTGTAATAATGTAATAAAAATTGAGTGATTGCTATAAAGTAAGTGTAATAATATAATAAAATAAGACTAGTAAAAAGAAAGCATTATACCTAGTCTGTATTATATTTGCGTCGTTGACATAGATATTATAGAATTGCAGTAAAGTAATGAAAAGATGTGATAGATAATATATATTTTCATTAATAGTATTAATAAAAATAATACAAAAAATATAAAGTAAGGATAGTTTGAATTTGTAACATGGGATATTGACCGGATATTATCTAATTAAATTTTGAATAGAGTTACTGTATACGCATGTCAGGTATATATGTACCTGCAGGTGCATGTGTTCATCGCGACCTGAACCTTCTGGCCAGCCCTCGAGCTCGGCACATCAACCTCAACTATACGTTCTTTTAAAATTATAAAGTCTAGATTTCACCAGAAAATATAGTGGTTTTTGAAGCATGTAATATTGAAAGAGATTGTATGTAAGGCCGCACGCTGCTTTAAAAATGTCTGTCGTCTATTAATCGTACCACACATTAAAATATGAATGGTACTTCGCACCTGCTTAATTATAATCCTTAATTATTATTAACACCCTGACTTCTATATCATTATAATATATTTTTTTGTTCTGTATATGAAAAATTATATATTCTTCCACAGCAAGATTGCTATTAATTTTTATATACTATAATATATACTGTATATATTATATTTTATACTATATACTATTATGCTGTTATATAAAGTATAATTATACTTTGTAGCTCACTTAATTTTTTTTTTTTTTTTTAATTTCAATTTGCCAAATTGAAATACATTATTTTTACATTGATTGATTGATGGCAAATTACAAAATATATTTATGCGTACATATATAGGAATATCATAACATATTTTATATGCAATCCTGATATATTCATGATATATACAAGTTATAGACAATGTATAAAATTACTGAACTTTTAATTTTAATTCAATTTCTCCATTAAATTCAAATTCTTTATTCATTTTTTTTTTCTTCATACATATATATGCGAACTAAAATTGTATCAAAATTTATGTTTTATTCAAATATTTCATGTAAGTTTGTCAAACAAAATATTCAAACTTCAAACTTGTTAGTAATAGCTAAAATTCATGAAAGTGTTGCCAGTTCTGTACTGTATATATTATATAGCTATGTATTATATTTAAAGTAAAATGGCTGTTTAGCTTTATGCATATTTTTAAATTTTTATAGAATCCAGCAGTCCTGCTACATCACGATTGATGGCTGTGCACCAGCAGTTTGACACTGATGTTACTAATAACAATCTTGACACCATCTCCTACGTGACATGTCATTCTACAACAGATGTGTATTTTTGTATTTTTATGCAAGGCACGTGTCATAATTCGTAGAAAATTTTGGTATAACATTAGAGTTCTTCCTGAATTTTACGGTTTTATAGTTTGGAAACCACACCTTCAAGCCCAACAAAATGTTAATTCTTGGTTCAAGACATGTTTACATAACTCAAGACTATGCTGCATCTACAATATATTTGCAGATTTGTAATTTCAAGAGAACATGGAGAAAATTTAGGATCACGGCATTTTCACAAACTAACTGATAACAAGCAGTCAGGAGTAAAGTTTCATATATACCATCAGCTATCAAAGTTAAGATTTTTTTTTACTTCGATTAATTTATTTCAAAAAAGTGTTAATTAAATCTGTTAACTTTGCATTATTATTTTTCTTTTAAGTATGAAGACCTCTTAAGGTATAACCTGAGAATTTGTCTGTCAAGGTCAAGAGGCGTGGCTTCACTGGCAAATCTGGCAACACTGTTGCAATAGTAATGCGAATAATTTATTAGGAGGGGGTGGTAACTACAGTCCCTGAGGGCGTTGCCAAGTTTCTTAGGGCATATGAGAAACGATCATCGCCACGGTTCGAAATATATGAAAACAATTCAGAAAAATAGTCCAAAAAATTAGCTTTTAATCTGTGTAAAATTTTAAAAAAATTCTCTAGCCGTTTTTGTGTAATGTTGATTGAAAAATTTAACATTGAAAGGATACAAAATACACATTTAAATAAATTAATTATAATTAAACCAATGATTAAAAAAATCTGAAAAAAATCAGTAGTATTTGGACAATTGTTATAAGTCTACCAAATTAATTTCAAGAACATCTGTCGATACGACTTTTTTCGTCCGAATATCTCAGGTTAAACCTTAAAAATATATTATAAAACATATTCATTTTGAATGATGATTTCTCACAGTGATAAGCTGATAAGAAATGATAATTCTGCAAGTCAGGTATAGAATGCAAGCTATTTATCACCAAACAAACTTTGCTTAAAATGTGAATTTATCTAACTGTTGAATATTAATGGCTTTAATTCTCACGCACCTTACAAAAGTTGCTCCAAAGTATCGAGGATTAAATCAAGGTGAATTCTGTCAATGTTTTTTTATGTCTCTCTGACTCACTGGTGACACCGGTTTACACAATTGTTCCGGATGGTGTCCCCTTTATTTAGCATAGAATTTGTAACTTAAATGTTTTAGGTGCTTTAAATCTTGCTAGAGGCATTATATTTATTTAAGGACGCAATAGGTATAATACACGTTATATATAGATATACAATAATGAGGCTCGCACAACAGGAAGAAAAAAGCAAACGCATGTTTTTAATATAAGCCAACAATATAAATGAGAACAGTTTCATTGTTATAACTTTTATATATATATATATATATATATATATATATATATATATAAGAAAGAAGTTTGTCAACTTTTATATCTATACACATTTGTCGTGACGAAAATATTAATGAATAATACTCCAGGATTTTTTTTTCTTCATCTTATACATTTTATAATTCAATTCACAGCTCATACTTTATTGTTCATACTTGTTGGGTACATGTCATGATGTGAGATTATATAAAAGTATATCAAACTAATCAAGGATGTAACCATATACTCTCTGATCACCGGATAATGTAAATGAGGAATCTATTAAAAACTTTAGTACCGTTAATTCATATAATTATCAAGATTTGATTATGTCTATCAAACATCCGTTTCATTCAAAAGAGTAAAATTAATATGACATTTTATCTTATAAATCTTTTATTATATAGTTATTTATATTCTTCTCTTCTATTTAATACATATTATGTATTAAATAGAAGAGAAGACGTAAGTGTATTACATATGTGCATGTTTTTTTTTAAAGCGATATAAACATATATTAATAATTTACGAAGAAAAATATATAGGACTAGTACAAGTATACCGTATTAAAACTAATTTGTTAAGACTTAAAAACATTATATTTCTCTAAGATCTATCTCAAAGATAATTCTTATAATAATAAATAATAAATGTGTGGGATTTTAATGCATCTCGTTTCTACAGTTATAGTTAAATGTATATTATATAAGATTGCTTTTGGAAGTAGGCAGAATTGTAAAATTTCCGGCTTTATTGTTTATATTTCATATTGAAAACTTTGCATGGAGACAAAGCTACTTATTTGCAAAGTTTTAAATTTTCCAAATCCTTCCACATAATATCCGGCTATTTTACTTGATTATTGTTATTTATATTAAGCTGTACGTATATAATTGCCGCTATAATTTCCCACACAGTGTCCTCTTTGACTCCTGCTGTTTAATTAGATACCTAACCGGAAATAGTGTCGTGACCGCCGCGGTCACCCGCCAGCATGGCAAGTGACATAGGTGCCTTGATGATCTGCTGTACCGTACGAAGGAAGTCCGTGGCACCGGGATTTATTATCGATATACGTGCACACTATTGCGGAAGAAATTCCATTTATTATTATTTGATTATGCAATGTTTTATGTTTTGTTTTGTTTTCAGTGTCTGACGTGAACCATGTTGTATGTACAACCAGTTGTTCCAAAAATAAAATAAATAAATAAATAAATAAATAAATAAATAAATAAATAAATAAATAAATAAATAAATAAAAATAAATTATAAGAAATGCATTCATTCTCTCCTCTCTATTGAATTTGTTTAAGAATATAGTCAAATAATTATTATTTTTGAAAATTGTTAAAAATTGTATATGAATTATCACCATTGTCTAAATTTATATGCTTATTAAATTTTGTAAAATTTATTTGTTTATTTAAATAATAAATTAATTGCTTGTTATTCTCTTATTATAATTTTTAATGACTTATAAACATTTTCAAAGCAAAAATGTGAGATAAAATTAATGGTGTGTGAAATAACATTTTAAAGTTATATAGTATAAAAATTAACAGTTACTCCGTTAACTATTACATATTATTTTAAATTTATAGTTAAAAACACTGTAAAACAATTTATTTGCAAATGTTTCTATTTCTTATCTTATTGAAACAAAAATATGTACTCGTATATACTATACTCATTATTTTATAAAAAAAAATAGTATCTGTATTCTAATTAAAAATAAAATTTAAATATATGTTTTATGAGGAAAAGTTAATTTGTTTTCTCTTTCAAATGTGTATTTAGAGCATGTGAAGATGAGTGAAGTAGTTTCCGGTTAACATTACCGTATTATATTTGAGTATATAATGTACAAATGTGATTTATAATTTATATGGGGCCAGCATGTATGTCAGTTGATTAATAATATAATAAAGCATTTTTTTTTTTTTTTTTTTACATTAACTACACTTTCCAACAACAACAACAACAACAACAATGCATATAATATAAAGTTCAACCCAGAAATGAATATATAGTGTCAGTTTCTATATACGTGTAATTATTATGGTCCATCCTTTTTTTATAATAATATATAACCTCATGCACGCTATATATTTCCTGTTTTGTCGTGATATCATTGTTATAATTTTTATTATTTACTAAAAAATGTATTGAAATATTTAATAATAATCGTCACGTTTTTATATAAATATAATATTATTATATAGGTTATTTTAAAGGTGGAGTCTTTGTAATAAATCTTTTAATACTGCTTCTATTATAAGATTTATTTACCTTTTGTATGTTCATTCAAGCCTAACGAATATATTATCATCTTGGGTGGTTATGTACCTCATTAGAGAAAAAGATTATATAATATTATATAGTAAAGCACACATAATAATTGTTATTAATAAATTCATGTTTCTTTAATGAACTTAGGTGTGTCGTTTAATGCTTTAATGTATAATGTGAGCTGTTATTAAACAATGATGTGGTGGTATATACCGTTTTGTACTCCATATATTATTTGTCTGCTGGGTGAATTGTGTTATTCAAACATGGGCCTATAACGTTATAGAGGATTGCTTGCCATGCATGGTTGCTGGGGTTTCCGCTACCTTACTTACGCTACGCTATTTGAGGTCGGTTATATATTATATATATATACTAAAAGTATGCTTCATTTTAATCGTCTTTTGATTTCTTAAGTTTTTCATAATATACCATGTATTTTAAATTACCTTATAAAATTGATCAAAAACTGTATAAATTCCGGAATTTTTTATTTTAATTGATAAAATAAAACCAATATCTTTTATATGCTTCAGATGATATTTAGTTTATTTATTATAGAAATCTCATGCGCATTAAATAAAATTAACATTTTTTTTAAATGTTCTGTTACATTTTTATACCTGTTTTTCATTCATCACGTCAATGAAAAGCTATTAATTTTTTTTTAAGTCTTCATTTATAGTTCCAATAATCATTGATGGTTTACGAGATGAAAAAATTATGAGACAATAACATCGATGGATCAAACTCTTTTGTTAATATATAATATAATTATTTCTATTATAGTCCAAATGTTTCACGCCTATTTTGATTGAACATAAGAAAATATTGATTCGTCATAATAATATTTAAAAACTTGTGTTAAACAACTTTGCAATTAAAATTTCAAGTTTAACTGACATACATTTTTTTTTAACTGTCAAGCTTTTTTTTTTTTTTTTTGTCATTCTAAATGCGATGAAATTGCAATGATAAATCGGAACTGTAGCCATTGTCTTGTTTTTTAATATAATTTCCTGCTCCCATTGTTTGTTACTCATGCAGCCTAGTAATGTTATTTTTTTATGACAGCCTCTTAAAAGGTTAAATAAAAAAAAAAATGCTTTTTAATCTGGATTGCTAATTAAATACACATTTTTCTGGTTGAAATAAATAGCATTCTTGGTACTTTAACTTGCTGGAGATTCCTACATTACTCGAGTGATAAAATTGATGTAATTTCAGTACTTATAAAGCTATGTACAATTTTTATTACTATATCGTACTGTTATTGCATCAAGAGCGCGGGTAAAAACTTAGGTAATAAGCTTCAATCAAAGATGAGAAACACGTACTAAAATTTTTATTATTAATAAATGGAAACCCATGGTCGATATGTATCGCACCTTTCTCACAATTACATTATACTTGAGTGAATTTAAAATTAATCGATAATTTTGTACACTCTTCTCACATACAAGACGATTTTATATGATGGGTAACTGTATTGAATCTAAAGAAAAACACATGCATGACTTTAATGTTTATCTTTATAAATCGATAAAAGCAGCAAATAATATCAATTACAGTTTTTTGCTTAATGCTATTAAATATGATTTTATTACATATAATAAGTGTACGTTTTCTTGTCTCATATGTCGGGTATTGCCCTGTCCCCCCTCTCTCTTTTTTATAATACATGCACTTATATACAGGTACTCTTTTTGTCGTCTTCCGGACCTCTCTCTTATTTAAAAGAAACAATTTTATATTTATTTTATATCATCTGGACCTAGAGTAATTATATTTTTAAATATATATATTTTAGGAAATTAAGTAAATAGGTCCGAGATCCGAGAGTTGCTCACTGTATGGCGAATTATACAATAATATCAATTTAACTATAATGTGTAATGCTTTAAATAATACTAGGGGTGGGGTGTAAACTCGCCTACGCTCGTTTGGTTTCAAGTCTTTTAATTAATTTTGTCAATCATATGTTGCCATCTATATAAGTATTCAGTACGTGATATCATAACGGTATTGTAATGCAAAATGGACAACCTACATGAATTTTTTTTATTACAGAAATGAATTGAAGGTACCAAATTATGCTACTCTGATTTTTTCCAGATTTTTTTGAAACCCAGAACTATTTTTAAATAATTATTAAATGTGCTGCCACGCCCTCTGGAGGCGTCAACAGGCATCTCTGTCCTATCCTTTTTATTAACGATTCAGGGGTGCCAACTTAAATTACAGAACGTTCAATAATTATTTAGAAATAGCTGCAGGACTCATAAAAATCTAAAAAAAATTCAGAGTAATTCAGAGTAGAGGTGGAGCGTGGCGTTATGCATTGATCGGTTCTCGTTAGATCACTGAAGTCAGGCTACGTCAAGCGTGGTTAATACTTGGATGGGTGAACATTTCAAGTATAAAAATACGCCGCTCCCTCCCTGGGATAAATTCGTCTTGCTTTCCACCCAGTGCAGTGATGCACTTCCAAAAATCTCTCAGCCATAGGTTGACAGATATTATAGTGTTTTAAATTAGCGAAGATGAACAGGCTCAGATAACGACTCAGACGCAGTTGTTAGACCCCTACTATTTTATTATTATTTATTTCATTTTATTTAATAATTTTTTTAAGGAGTCAGACGCAGTTGTTAGGCCCCTATTATTTTATTATTATTTATTTTATTTTATTTTATTTTATTTAATAATTTTTTTAAGGAGTTTGGGGAGATTCGAGTTAATTATTTTCTTAGCGTCCGGTCGTGTTCGAGCGAGCAAGGCAATGGGCTTACTCCGGACACTGCCCATCTTCAACACAAAGAGGTGGCCAGTTGTAATTAAACCTCGTAATGCTATGATGTACCGAACGCAAATTACCCCTGAAAGTAGGCAACCACAACCTACATGCCCCTGAAAGTATGCAACCCGCATTAATTACACCTTAATTTGATAACCCCCCTAGACCTAATTGGGAGATGATCCGAGCATTATTTACGAAAAAATTCGTTTTTATATAAAGTTATTATAAGTTACCCCTAAAGGTAGGCAACCTTCACTTACATGCCCCTGAAAGTATGCAACCCAACCAAACTTCCCCTGAAAGTATGCAACCACAACCTACATGCCCCTGAAAGTATGCAACCCGCATTACTTGCACCTTAATTTTATAACCCCCCCTAGACCTAATTGGGAGTAAATCCGAGCATTATTTACGAAAATAATCAATTTTATATAAAGTTATATTAATTAAGTCACACCTGAAAGTAGTTTGCTTGGAATGTGCTACCATATATGGCATCTCCATCTATGGGAAAAATATCGAACTTCTGAATGTCTACAATATCTGTGCTCACGTGATTCCATTTGCGGGCAGCCACCATCTTGAAACTATCTTACGCACATATGCGCGCACTTGCGCGGATATTCGCATGCGCATTTTCGCGGACCAATCTTCGCGCGAATTTCACATCACTGCACTGAGCAGTCAGATCCCCTTTTGCAATGTTGCCTCTAAACAGAAGCAGCCAATGGGATGGCAGCAGTCACACAAAGAAAGTTAATAAAGTATAATAATTTCAAAGCATTGACGATATGCAAAAGCTTCAGTCAATCCCAGTTAGCAGAACTCTTTCTACCAATGGTAGACTTGCATTTTTCCACCAACATTCAAAATTGAACGACAAAGAAGCTGTTGAAGTTGGTAACCATAAACTTTCCAATGGCAGGAAACACTGTATGTATAAAAAATGGAAAAAGTAGCACTAGTACGTTGTGCGTTCCATGTCTACGTATCAGAAAACACAAATCGAAAGCAACGAAAAGATGAACTCAGGGAGGAGATCCCCTAGCCGTGGAGTCATGCGGCACAAGGTCACCCCGTGTCCACGATGTCCACATTTGTGATTCAAAGTGCATGATAGAGGGCCGTAACACATCAAAGTGACACGTAATACGTCGCAATAGCATGACGTCCTCACTACACGGCCACGACAACACACCACGCACCAACACTCGAACACACGGTGATTCGAAACACAGACCACACGACACCGAAGAGCCCAAATTTCCAAACGGAACCTCACGGGCGGCGTGCGCTGCTGAAACGGTGTCCGGTGTCCGGAACCGAACACGACTCGGCAGCAACAAAAGTTCACCGGGCAAAGACCTCCACCGGCCAAGGCCAGCGCAGGGCACCGGAAGAGCTCGGAGGCCGAAAAACCCCAAAAATCTAGATAAAAAAATTCACCCCCAGTCCCCCCCCGGACGTGGATTTTTTATTATTTTCCTGGTTACGGCGGCCTCCCCCGGGAACCCCCAGGAAAAGTTTCGTCGGGTTCCGACGAACCCAGACGCTCGCCCAAAGGAAGTGCGTCCCAGCATAGGAAAACGCTGGTTAATTTTGGGGTCCCGAAAGTGATGTTTAATAATAAGGATTATACGTTTTCACATCTGTTTTGTAAATAGATGCTTCGTTAAAATATTTATACGATGTTTTTCGTTGAAAAAAACAAAACAAATATTACATATATTATACGTAAAAAGAGCTATTTCTATAATAGTTTTAAATTTAGCTTTGTATTGCCATCATTTACATCGCCTCTATATCAATTTCGTTTAGAATAATATGCCATGCAATTTATCTCTTGAAATAATGGCTTACTTAAGTTTATTGAAAGTATATCTTTCCCTTTCAAGCTTCTTTTGTTATGCAATTTTGTTAAAATAATATAGGAATCGCTTGAGTTGCTGCACATGAAAGTATTATGCACAAGCCCAGTTTGAAAATATGAATTTCTTGTATAATACAACTCTTTTCTGTACCGCACTACTGGTTAAATTAATAGCCATAGTTGTATATTTTTCTAATTTTGAACGTTCGAATGATTGAATAAATGTTAATGATTTAACATAAACAGTTCGTACGTGACGTTCGTAGGGAAGAAGAGAAATTAAATCAAAGAGAGAGAGAGAGAGAGATGGCTAATTAAATGATTGCAATGAAGAATATATTTTTTTCATTTTTCATCCATGGCAGATTGCATTTTCTCCGTACTTAAAAAACCAAATTCACATGGCACGGTGAACGTCAGCCTGAGTGGTATGCAACCATCATAACATCCGAAGATGAGCAGGCATCCCTCCATGACTACACCTGCATGTTCAGCCATGATGAAAATTCAATTAGAATTTAAATTATATTTCTAATGAATTGTTTACACTTATCTCCATTTTTGTTTATAAAATCAATTGTCAACAATGGAAAGTTAACTCTTAATTCTGTGATGCATAAACTTTGTTTATATAACATAATTACAGAAAATTTAATTAATTTCTGACTCAATGCAGATGTTATAATTTTTATATTTATTTCCTTTTAATAAAATGTTATCTTCACACAGACAAGTAAAGTTCAAATCCAAATTATTATTATTTATTCGGCAACCAAGACATCAAATATAATAATGTTATAGTTTCTTGTAAGGAAATTTATGCAATAAACAGATAAGACAAACTACATCGTGTAATACCGGCTTAACTTCTGAACACTGATGAAAAAGAATCTAATCGATAACATTCTACTGTTATAATGACTAATGCTTTTTAATTCTTTCCATTGAAATTTTATTTTGTTAAACAAGATTTGAAAACTCAGACTTCTGTCACTGCTATGCTATGACAAGATAATAAAAGATATTATTGTAACTTCTCTATAAATGCATTGTGTTTGTATAAATTTTGTATAAAATTGTTTTTGAAGATGAACGATTAGTTTAGGTTCAATGAATATCATGTAAATTTATATTATTGTATATCTTTATTTATAAAATATTGTGTATTGTTATTTTTTTATGTTGACCTAACATAAAGTAAGTTTGAACTATGATTGTTACTTGAGCATGTCCGGAACTCTTGTTTAAAATTGAATTGTCAAAAAACAAAGAATTATAAAACACCAGCAGGCGGCTTCTTCAGACGCATCCCCACGGTACTGTGGTGGCCTTTACAAATTGTTAATTGAATAAGCTCGTTACTCCGTAAGGTCGTATAGCTTGTACTTATTGTGGTATATATCTGAGGGTTCTTACGTTCCTACACTATTTTCTTATTACATTAATCATTGTAAGCTCCTCATTTTTCGTGCCATACATTATTGTTGGTGATCACAGGCGAAACGAACAACTCAATCTTTTTTTCTAAAATTTGATGCGCAAAGTATTATTTATAAAAAAAAAGTGGAAAAACCTACAATGCATATACATACAAAAAGTATAGAGCATGATGAAAACCGCGTGTGAATACTTCATAAAAAAAAAATTGCACATAAAAAATTATTATATTCACTTAAAACGGTTCCGGTTTTAATTAAACATTTCATTGTACGTATGAAGGTAATACTTCTGTGTAAAAAAAAAAAAATACAACTTGTTTTGTAATGACTGTATTCTAAGCATTCTTAAATTTTTTTAAAGGTCAGTGTCCGATTTTTATCAAATAATGCCATTTCCTTCTAAAACTGCAAAGAGTAAGAAAATAAAAATTCATAACATAACTTTAAACAATTAATATTTTATAACAGAATATGATAATTCATGTGAATTTTTTATAAAATTTTGTAACTTAATTAGCTTCTAACTTTGCAAAAAAAGGTGCAGAATTTTATCTAAAACAATTACAGCGTATTTCAAACCCTATATAATAAAGTTCAAAGGCGTATTTAAAATATTTAAATAGAGAGTATATTTTATATTATATATAAATAAAAATCGATGAAAAAATGGCCAACATATTATGTGAGCACGATTTTTAACTGTGACTGACTTTTAGCTCAGCTGTTTTTAATAAACCACTTTAAAATTTATTTTACGTTTTTTAAATGTATATTTTTCTTTTGCATGATTATTACGGGAAATGTTTTACAACTTAATATTTTACACTTTGCAACTTTTTTTTATCAATATATAAAATGAAGGTATCATATAAAAATATTATGTAAATTCTCTTAGTTTTTGCTGCACGTCAATTTAACTAGTACCTTATACAGACTGGTACAAAATAACCACCCTATCTATAAATTTATAAAACACACACGCGATCATATTATAATTTTTTTGCAAACTTACCTCTTGACTTGGTTCCTTTCTACTGGGGTAGTAACTAGTAGCTATAGGACTAGAATGTCCAACTGATTTATCAGATTCTTGTGTTGGTGGTGCTGCTGCTAATGCTGAGGCATTTGGTAATGGTGGATGCACATTGAGGTATCGTTTTCCTGACGCTGATACGGTTCTCCAGGGTGAGTCTGCAGCATCCCCTGCGAGCACCAGCAACCCTCCACCAGCGCACACCATTGCCCATACTACGGGCCACCATGATATCCCCCCTTGCATATTATAAACACACGATAAATTAAAGTAAGGGTGTGATGACGAAGATGCCCTGTAGCAATGAAGTAGTACTGACGATTATAAGTCGCGTGGCTCAGAGGCGGCGGCGCTCTGTTAGTCAGTCAGAGGCGCTAGCTAGAAAGACTCTGATGCATGCATAACCCGCGCTTCTTCTCTCTCTTTGCAGTCAACGCCGCGGCGTTGCGCCCTACTTAGTAACTTCAGCTAACCAACCAATAGAGACTCTGCGCGCCGAACGGGAACCAATCTTTAACTCTTAAATTTTTACGTTTTCTATTATATTTTTATGTTATCATATTTTGTATCATTAGAATATATGGTGAGACATATACGTTCCATGAAGCGCCAGGCGCCATAAAGTCACGCAAGGTTGGTGACTTTCCCTTCTTCCCCTAAAAAAGTACTTAAAATGCATTTATATTGTATATACCTAAAGTAACTTGTATTTATAAGGAAGAAAAAAAAAACACGGGATTCTTAACGGATCGATCAAAATCAAACTTCTGTGTTATCTGTTTTCTAAGAAGAAAAGGCGTGCACATCATCAGGGCGCTATATAGTTGTGCTCTAGGGATTACTCTCTTAGCTATTATACAAGTTGCATTTGCAGCTGTGGTAGCGGTGGGTAATTGGTGACCATGCCTGCACTGAAGTGGCCAGCTCAACGACTCATCTACTGTAATCGGCATGTACGCTCCAGTGAGCCTGTGTTGGCTAGCCAGAGGCCCAGCTGCCGCTCAATCACCACTTTGCTTTCAATTTAACTTGCTTGCATCTTCACCAGATTTGCATTTAATCGTATTATTTAAGTGAAATATCCCGCGGCGACGCCGCATACCTTTTCCGTGTATATATCAGCTGTTGTTTTTGTTATTTCCACTTTTTAAAGATCGCGTGCACTGACTCCATAAGTCGACAAGCCAAACAGCGTGGTGGTTACGTTTTCTGTGTTGGAGGGAAAAGCCACTCGACCGTCTTTTATAATTATCGAAAGTTATTAGTTGAGAAAATTAAAAATTCTAGAATTAACAAGAATTTTGTGGTATTGAAAAGGAGAACGAATTTTAAAAAAAGAGAAAAAAAAATTGTACATGATATTAAACTGTAAAATTATTTACCTGTCCACAATGTATTTTTATGTCTATTTTAACACTTGGAAATTGTTTTCATTATTGAGGTCATTCAGCTACTGGGTGGGTTTTTTAGAATTTCTCTGCCAAAGTAATAATCATATAGCTCACAAACATTAATAATGACAGTACTCACGAGACTAATTTTCAGCAACACTTATTAAATCTACGCTCTTTTCAATGCGAAAAAAATATTATGAACCATAAAGTAGGCGAGGGAGGAAAAGTAAAAAAAAAAAAAAAAAAAAAAAAAAAAAAAAAAAAAAAAAGTGGTTGCTCTTTGGTCAGCCGCGCGTCATGGTCACGCACTACTGGAAGGGGGCGGGGCAGGGTCAGTATTACAGTTAGAAACTGCCACCCGATATTCCTTCAGACAGATGGGCAGCGAGACTAGTACCTTGCTGCCATGAATTACACTGGCACGCATCGTTTCGCAATTTTGACTCGAAACGGTTCCCACAAAGCAGCTTATCATACGACGATTAAATGATTCTTCGATGTATCATTCGTGTCGTATGGGGCAAGAACCGGATTTTCTCTATATACGGTGCAACCTGCCACACTGGCCTGGCTGGCTATGCACCAGAATACCCCACGCATAAATAATACTGTGTCCAGAATGCAGAGCAAGAAGTCGCTGCCGCCGCGCGCGTGGACCTGCATCCGTTAATGTTACGTAATTTTTTTAGAATTTCATTTCCTCATAATTATGCTTTAAGGCTTTAGCAGGACTATTTTTTGTTATCTTGCACTTTTTCATCATTTCACATTAGTTTTTTAAAAGAAAAAATTAATTGAGAAATAAAATTATAGAGTTAAATCTCACTCAATTTAAAAAAAAAGAAGATTATCATCATCTATATAATTTTAGAATCGTCATAATGATTTAATGCATTTACGAGAAAAAAGATAAGATGATGAAAAATATAGCGTATTAGAAAAACAAGCGTAGAAGCCAATTAAGGTTCGAGCTATGAAAAAGAAAAGGTGCATGTATATATGGAAGAGAGGTGCATCCGGCCTTGTAACAAAGATCATTGCAAGTTAAGATGAGAAACCTAGGAGTGAAGAAATTAAATTAAAGAGTTTAATGTCATCAAAAAACGAATAAAATGTTATTATAGGAATTAATGGAATATATTCTTTCTGTTGCACCGTTCATCATAAAAATAAATTATTATCAATTGAATTAAATCTAGAAAATATCTATGCGGCTATGCGGTGATGCCTGTTGTACAGGTTTTTATATAAAAACAGTTAAAATGCAGAAAGAAATGCGTGCATGATAAAACTATAAATTTTTTTATTATAAATTTAATTATTTATTAAACTTAATGAACGAATGGAATTCATTATAACATGCGGAACTATTATGATATCTTGTTCATTATAAAACATAAAATAAAGTGTTAATTGCCAACAAAAGCAATAAATTATCGTATTAAATTAGTGACAAGCGCAAAATTTTAGTTTATTATCAAAAATTAAATCAATTCCGATTAAAAATATCTTCGTAGCTATTTTTAACTTTCAATTCTTATTTTTTTTTTAAATTAATTTTATGGTCCGTTTTATGATTTGTATAATGAACTGTTCAAGATTTGAAAAATCTAATTTATTTATTTTTATTTATTTATTTATTTTTTTTTGTAATAAAAAATGCATTTTAAAGATTTATACCGTTTATGTTAAACAATGAAAAGAAAAAAATAAATAAATAACGCTCAAAAAATGCTCACACAAAAAAAAATGTGTCTTTTCTCACGAATTTTCTGCTAATTAAATTTTAGTGTCAACAAATTTCTTCCGTTATTATTGTGAATCGATTACATAGATTGATTTTTTTTAATTGTGTATTGGCCTAATTACAGAACCAAACAAATGTTAAATATAATACAAGGGTATACCAATAGAGACTATCAATGTTCTGTACGGTAAAACATGCAACATATCCTCTGTGATTTGATCATATTTACGCATCATCATCTAATGAATTGGCTTAATAATTTATTATATATATAATCCTCGCTAAGAATATAACCTTTACTCTTTATTTTATGTAGTATCTTTATAATTGGATTACCTAACCTGTAGTCTGTTTTCTGAATAAATATAATAAATAAATAGTAATAAATTATTTTTTTATTAAATATTGAATTTATAGTTTAATGTTTATTTATTAACGCTTAATATTATAGAGTAGTGATTATACCCTTGTCATTATAAAACAGCAAGGATATACTATAGTAATATCCTGTTACTATACAAACGAGGCTACTTACTGCGTACATAACCCGGTATAAAACATGCATACATTGCTGAGAATTATTGATGCGTTCATGTCATGTAAGATGATACTCCGGTCATATCATTGCTGAGTAACATGAGAGCACTCATGTATGTTTGGAGTGCACTTTAGTTGCTGGACCTTTGTACAATACATTTCTTACTTAGCAGGTCAAACAAAACCAAGTATTATATAATATCGCCGTCATAATGTTGTGCCTTCTGATCATTTAAAAGCATTGTATATAATAATGATATTTATTATATTTATAATTTTGTTATTTATTTTTAATTATTTTATTTGTTTGAACCTTTTCGGTTGTACAAGACAACATGATATACTATATTATATTCATATATTGTATAGTGTACAGAGGAAAAAGGACAGAAGACCATAGGTTTTTAAAATCATAATTCATAATCTAATAATTAAGCTAAAATGGAATGAGCAATTAGAAACGAAAAATTTTATTGGCTTAATCGAAAGAAGGGGTAAAAATATGACGTTGTGAATTGTTTCAGATTTTTTTGTGACCTATAACTAATTTTAATTAATTAATTAAGTTGCATTATTTTGAGAGTGCCGCCTCTCGTGACGCCTCTGACGTCACACCATTCTTGTACTTTTGCACTATAGATGAGATTAGGTGAGAACATGCAGGTATGAAAATCAAAATGGCTGGCGCCACGTTTGAAATTCCCCGCCTCAAATTTTTGAAGTTTTAATGTGGGTTATGTTTGATCAATTTTAGCTTTATTTTGTTCGCATACCACTGGAAAATATGGTTGAAATATGATTTAAAACTTCTATCGTGCTCTAATATTGTTTAATACGTAAAAAGTAGAAAATTATGAGAGACTAACTTCTTACATCAAATTAGTTTGCTTTCTTCCTTTAAATAAAATAATTTACTGATACTTGGTGTGCTAGTGGGTTAGCCCAGTGGTAAACGCATCAGACTTCAAATTTCGTGGTTGCGGGTTCGATTCTTTCTTCCGGCGAGTTTTTATAAATACATTTTTTTTCTTTAATTTTAATATATTTATGAATTCTAAATTTATAAAATGTGGTTAAAATATGGTTTACAGCTACTATCAATCGTAATTGATAACTTTTTAATAGTAAAGAGAGGGAACAATATTAATAAAAAATTACTTCACTTTTTCGCGTTCCAAAATAAAACATTTCTCTTACCGAGGCTCAAAGCTTAATTAGTGTGGCACTGTGGCACAGTGGCGGAGAAATTTTCTTTAATTAAATTAAACTAAATTAAAGGAAAGAAAAGTGTCGAGTTTAAAAAATCCTTCGACGTGGAGAATCAAACTCTCCACCACAAGAGTACGAGCTCTGCGTCTTCGCCACTGTGCCACACCAAGCTTTTGGGACACAGTGTGAAAAATGTTTTACTTGAACGTATAAAAGTGAAGTAATTTTTTATTAATATTGTTCCCTCTCTTTACTATTAAAAAGTTATCAATTACGATTGATAGTAGCTGTAAACCATATTTTAACCACATTTTATAAATTTAGAATTCATAAATATATTAAAATTAAAGAAAAAAAATGTATTTATAAAAACTCGCCGGAAGAAAGAATCGAACCCGCAACCACGAAATTTGAAGTCTGATGCGTTTACCACTGGGCTAACCCACTAGCACACCAAGTATCAGTAAATTATTTTATTTAAAGGAAGAAAGCAAACTAATTTGATGTAAGAAGTTAGTCTCATAATTTTCTACTTTTTACGTATTAAACAATATTAGAGCACGATAGAAGTTTTAAATCATATTTCAACCATATTTTCCAGTGGTATGCGAACAAAATAAAGCTAAAATTGATCAAACGTAACCCACATTAAAACTTCAAAAATTTGAGGCGGGGAATTTCAAACGTGGCGCCAGCCATTTTGATTTTCATACCTGCATGTTCTCACCTAATCTCATCTATAGTGCAAAAGTACAAGAATGGTGTGACGTCAGAGGCGTCACGAGAGGCGGCACTCTCAAAATAATGCAACTTAATTAATTAATTAAAATTAGTTATAGGTCACAAAAAAATCTGAAACAATTCACAACGTCATATTTTTACCCCTTCTTTCGATTAAGCCAATAAAATTTTTCGTTTCTAATTGCTCATTGAAACTATATTGTGTTTTATGCTCGGAAATGTATTGTGCTGTATTAATAAACTTCGTTCAAGGAGCACAAATATGTATTTTTGAAAATTTATTATTATAATGCCATTACCGTGTTTAGCACCTTTTCAGAGTATTATATTATTGAAAAGGATAGTATACATCTTGCATACTCCCAGGAAGTTATTATTGCATGTATGTTTACCTCAATGTTTCGATTGTTTATTTATATTTTATTCTTCAATGAACATTGAAACACGTATTTATATTATAATGTATTTTATTTTCTATTTAAATACAGACATGTATTATTGCTATACTGTATAATCTCCATATGCCCTATTTTCCACGTTCCTTTTTTTTTTAAATCTATATATTTCTAATATAACTGTTATGAATCTAGTTCGATCATGCAGTAAAATGTACTATATAATAAAAATATTACAATCATAACTCAATAAACGATAATCATAAATGTTCTTTATAAAAAATGTAATTTATAAAATATGTTTTTAAATTAACAATATGGAATAATAGTTGATATAAAAAATATAAATTTATTCATAACCGTTGTATCATTATCAAGTATAGCAGCAGTTTTTATTAACAATAATCATATCTAATGACTAACAGATGAGGACTTTTAAAAAGGCTACAAGTTGGATTAAAATTCTACTACCGCGTATGAAACAGCTGATTACTTATATGGTTACGGACCGATTGATTAGATAGAAAAATTAACAGTTAAGTGCAGAGTTGTGGTACGGATCTTATGAGCCAATAATTTCTTCAGGCAAGGTCGACTCTCACGATCACAGCTATAAGATAGAATGGTTGTTTATTAATAACCAAGCTTGCTTCTTTCTTTGTAATAAACTGATTAATTTATAGAATATAATATGTTATATATTTTTTTGCTGAGGTGAAACAGTACTTGATATTTTAATGGTCATTTTACTTTATTGTTTTCGTGCTGTTATTAGAACATGTTTTTATTTACAAGTACAGATTTTTATTATTTATTACGAAAGATAATATAATATTTAATCAAAAAATATACAAACACTGAAATGTGTAATTTTATATTATTAGAAAGTTATTAACCGTTATGTAAATACATAATATATATATATGTATATTTGCAACGTATCATTATTTAATTTGATGATTTCATCATAAAATTATTATTATTGATAATATATATTATTATTATTATTATTGTTAAGAGAAAAAAAAAACATGTAAAATTCTCAAGCAACTTGTGTATTCTTTATTAGTGTACCACACAATGTAACACCTATAACAATGTATATATACACAAGGAACCATGTGACACTTTACCTTCTCGTTAGCTATATGTCATAGCGATTCTATATATTAAGGTTAAGTACATGTAAGTACAGTACCTTCTTTTTTTATGCAAATTTGAAGTTGAAGTATCACACATATCGTCTTTGCTTGCACAAACATTAAAAAAAATCTATTTGACAGGTAATAAATATATTAAAATATTACTGTAAATAATTTTTATGTGAACTTAAATAATATATTTTATACTCAACTCGTTGTACTATCTCTATTTTATAAAATATAAATCATTACAAAAAATTAATTTTAAAAATAATTAATTCAATTAGCTAATTGTATAGCTCTATTGTTAATTTACAATAATTAATTCTCTTTTCTGCATATGTACGTTCTCATTAAAAAAAAAAGTTTTATTTTAGTTATAACAAATGACTTTACTATCATAATTTATTATATCTATTTGTAACATCTTTTTGATATTTTAAACATTATAAATATAATAATTAGTTCCGCTTGCTAAGCGAAATGAACGCATGTATATTGTTAACTATAGATGTGGATCTACCCCAGTTGCATTATTCCAATCAGCAGCTGACTGGAGAACGGCTGATGCATCTGCTGCTGCAACTTTCTCGTTACTGCTGGTGCCCCTGCGTGAACGGTCAAGGACGGTGCATCTCTCCTTCGCGGAGGGAGAGTCACGAATTAGATCACACGTTAACTTAAATGGACATTTACTTAATGTATACTGCATCTTAATTGTGATGAGAAAAATAATTAAAAAGTAGATCGAAAGGTCTATGAAATGGCGTTACGATAGTGAAATTTTTGCAGTATCATTAAAAAAAAATGTATCAATTTTATTGTAATTAGTTTTTAACAAAATCTTTTGTGTAATGCCGACATACATTTTGTTCGCCGATTATTATTATTGCTAAAATTGTTAAAAATTGCCTTGCTGACTTCACTTACGTTTTGTCTCTACGTGTACATTCACTACTATCAGAACCAAAAAGATGTGCCCCTCCAGACCCTCTGCTTATGGGACTTATATGCTATTCAGGAGTACACCTTTTTGAATCCGATAGTATGTATATATATGATAACGTCAACATATCATATATTGGTGATCGTCAGTTAGAATTTAATAAAGCAGTGCTTGAGATTAGAGATATACTGTATATACTTAACTGTATAGAGGTTATGTGGAAGAATGGTCATATGACCAAACATCACCTAAATAAAGATATTTCTATTCTATCAGGAAAACTATCAGAAAAACCTTCCTTCACTCTCATTGTGATGTTTATATTATATTATACATTTCATTACACGCACATCATGTATTTATAAGAACTCATGTTTCCTATAAAAATTAGCTCAATTTTAAATGACTGAGGTTAATACTTTCTTTATCAACCCTCATTAATATAAAATATTTAAGTTGTACTCTATTTAGTATTTAGAGAAGATAAGAATCAGCTGACTTATATTTTAAACTGGATTTAGTTTTATTGCTAGCAAGGACAAAATATGACCAAGATCTCATCACGCATGTGTTGTTTTCTTGGATGGAGGAGTGGTGATCTCCATAAGACGTGGAGGGTTAGTCTGACACGTCGCTCCTATCTCGTGCATTGTTCCTCTTCAGATTATTCAGTCAGGTTCTAGCGACAGGTTCATGGGCCTTACCACAGAGTCTCTCCTATAGTCCTGTACCTCATGTATAGAAAGTTTGAAAGCACGTTATCATTTTTTTAAATTTTAATTAAGGATGAATAAATCTCAGTTGATTGGGATCTCAGAGCTGGCAAACTTGATTTTAATGATACTTCTAGCTCGCCATCAATAGGTGGCATAATTTTTTTGAAGTCTAAAAAAAGCCGCGTTCACAATTGGCGTCAAATTTTTCTAGACGCAGCGTCAAAAGCCTCTGATTGGTCAAAAAACTGACGCGCGCATCAGAAGCTTGGAATTGCAAGCTTCAGACGCTTCTGACGCGCGTCTAGAAAAATTCGACGCTTTGTGAACCCGGCTGATCTGTCTGATTAGATGTAAGAAAATTGAGGCATACAAGTTTAACATAAAGCCTTATGGACTGAAACCGTGCGGAAATAAAGCTGTTGTGAGAACATCCCTCCCTTGATTGAATTCCTACTGACAGAACTAATCGAAATTACACATAAGTCTCATGACTCCAGTAACTGATACAGGGTGCCGAAAATGTGTTGGACCGGTACTGTAGTGTGTTGGTGCATTTTACAGGCCCAACAGACTCAGTACTGGACCAACACTGGATCGACAGATTTGTGTTTACTGGGTGGGATAAATCGTTATCGTTAAAGTAAATAAAGTATAACACTGACATAACTGTAGTGTTAATACAACACAAGAATACAGCACTATAACATTGTTTTTAAGTGTTATTCAAAATCAAACTTCACATTTTTTTTGCTGAATGTAATGCAGTATCTTAAAATGTCGTGATCATACGTAAAAAAAAAGTACATTTCTCGACCACGACGACAATTTTATCCTGAAAGAGTGTAAATTAAACAAGGTGAGACGTGATCATGTTACTCAGCATCTGCTACATACTTCCGACATGGGATGTAGTTGCAGCTTTAATATATAGTGGGAGCCACAACGCCGAGTCCATGGCGACCGAGTGTTTACATTAAGATTTATGTACTAGTCTCTGTGGGTGCAGATTTAGTTTGCTGGAGAACGGTACGTTAGTACTCTCTCGTGGTCCTCATGATGATAAATGCGCTCAATTAACCGGCCAGACATCATGGTACTACAAGCAACCATGCGTTACATATTACTATTGCCAAGATGCATGACTTGCGATAAATTGGATCAACCATATAATTCTATAAAAATATATTCTGTATATTATAGTTATTCATTGATGATTGAATTCCAATAATTTTATATTATTACTATGCTGATTATTAATATATAATAATAATAATAATAATCATTTAAAAACTTGTTAAGAGTGTACTCAATGAGACGCATTGATGTCACCCTATATTTTTCTGCATTGCTGACTCTTATAATTTACGTTACTCCTTGTAGTTAAGTTGATGTCATCCAGGCAGAAAATTTATTCATAATTTCTGTCGATTGTTAAAGAAAAAAAAAATGTATACAGGAGCATGAAAACTACTAACACAATTATAATTATTATGTATGCTAATATATCATAAATTCTGAACACGTTAACACTTTTATAATAACTTTTTTTTTTCATTATCCTTTACTATTTTATAACTATAGCATCACGATCATATAATAAACTAGTCTTATACATTAGTCGTGATTATATTAATTTTATGATGATTGTAACACATAATTTTCTATACGGTTATAACGTGACATAAGATAAATTTGCAACAGTAATTTTAATATTATTAAAAATAGCAATGTCATTTGTACAATTACTATAATAATATTATAAATTTGCATAATATGAAATTATATACATGCAGGTTTATAAGATGAAATGACTTCTCATTACCATTAGCTGTTAACTTCTTATATGTGTGTATATATTTTTTGTTAAGAAAAGCCGAACACCTTGCTTTTTTTATTTTATTTATTTTTTTTTACTGTGTACTCTTTAGTCAACGGTACACGTGTTTCGGATAAAGAATGACGTGAAATTCGGTTTGTTTCTCTCTTGGTTTGTTGAATGCAGCCTCTCGTGTGTATCTAGGAAGCATGCAATTCAACATAAGACGTGATGTTGTATGTCGGTACAACAATTTGTATGTGGTCAGTGGTCACGTGATCTCTCTCTCTCTCTCTCTCTCTCTCTCTCTCTCTCTCTCTCTCTCTCTCTCTCTCTCTCTCTCTCTCTCTCTCTCTCTCTCTCTCTCTCTCTCTGATTGTGGTGCAGTAGTAAGCATAATCTATAACTAATCATCTTCTTTTATCTTACCTATATACTATAAGCTACACATCTCGTACCGATGGACCATATTCTTCTATTCTCTGAATGTATAGTGTTATGGTCTAATTACTTTATCCATATATATAATATATTTGTTTCATCATCATGATTATTGGCATCAAGCCCATTATACTTAAATATATATATACATATACGGTGCTCCTCCTTCTCCTCCAGGCTTTTGTAGGGCAGGTCAGTACTATATAACGTAAGAGCTTAAAGTTGTCATAGCGGAGCTTTATACATTTACCTTATTACAATATTGAATCACATGGTTTATGTTTGTACACTGATTTTCCTTAGTATGTCATTAAAGGTAATATGTACAGTTTATAACATATAAAATAAAAGCCGGATATTGTATATTTATATGTACTTAGTAATGATTATGACACCTTGATATATATATATATATATATACTTAAATTTATATCAATATTTTAAACAAACTTTATTATAGTACTTCAATTTGTACTTTGTCACGACCTTGTAAAGGACATTTGCTTGTGGTTATACAATCAATGTTAATTATAATGAAACGTGACATCTTTGTGTGTCATCTTTTTTTTTTAAAAATAATAGAATTATACAGTTATTATAGTATTTTATAGTTTATAAAGAAAATGAAAATGTAGATTATCTTTCTTTATTCTTAATATTAAAACAATTTTTCGCTCTATTAACAAGTTCATAAGAGCGCTTTAAAAAAAGTTGACCCGGATACAAACAATATATATAATCTTTATATAACATTGATTCTTTCTTTTCATGGTAAAATAGACAAGCATTTATAAAAGAATAAAAAGAAGTTGAGAAATCATCAGAGTGTGATAGCGGGATAGACGACGACGATGATGCGGTCCATGGTGCACTTGCTGAAAGATTATTCTGTGTTGTTGTGTCGGAGGGACCAAGCAGGCAAAAATTGGTGGAGGTGTTGTTGGTGCACCATGAACTTTGACCTTGACTGTCAATCACTATTCCTCACGATGAGGTGAGTGTCCTGATAGCACGCTGCTGCTACAGTAATTACATATATACGTACGTGCTGCATATATTGGTGTTGCTTCATATCATCATTACGTTGGCAGGTGCATGATGCACCAACCTCATTCTTTAGCATCTTCTGGGTAACTTATGTGACAAGATAAATGATTTTTCTCAGTAAACTTAACTTTTCTTTTATTTAAATTATAATATATGATCACGTAATATCGTAGTATTAATTTTAAAAAAAGAAAAAGTAGGTATCATGTGATAAAATTATATAGTACATAAAAGGTCAAGATAGAGGAAAAGAAAAGTTTTTAAAAAAAATCACTGTTTTCCGTATTCCTGTTTTATTTTTTTCCTCACTGTATTACTTAATGGAATATTGGCATAAATAAATAAAAACTAGTGGCAAAAATTTCGAATATAAAGTTGAATTTTAAGCTTTTTCACTTATATAAAATCACAATAAATATATTATACAGTACGTATCTTTTCAGACCATGTTCCGAGATGCGTACAGCTCAAGACATCAACGACAACCCAGTAAACAGTTCTTGACGAGACATAACCCCTTTGCTTTTGCTCTGTTTTTGGCCTTTGCCACTCTGCATAATCTATGACGGCGTTCTCCCAAAAAATTACAAATCTACACCCCTTTTATTCTCTTGAAGCTGCAGCTCCATCAGCATATCAGGCAGAGGTTTCGAGGGGTTTAATATATTTTTTCTCTAACAAACAATTGTTCTTAATTCATACCATTTGATATGACATTGCATATTATATGCACATTATGATGATACGGTCTGAAAATAAAATAGCATAAAGTAACATACTAATGATGATCTATATACATGACATTCATATACCATTATAAAACAATTTAGTTAAAATTTCTTTATTTTTGATAATTCATTTATAATAAGGAGAAAATCAGTTCATGATCCGCATGCATACTTACTTTTACCGCATATATAATAAATATGTTACAGTTAATTCTAGTATATAAAAGCTTTCGTGTCATTAGCAAGTATTGTTATACAAAATAACCATACTTGCTACTTGCAATACAAAACTAATTTAAAAAGAACACTTAAATATAATTATTTTGTTATGGAGAGAGTAAAATAAACCAATTCGTACTCTTGATTTTATTTTTTTATAAATTTACAATTTTAAGTTATTTTTTTACAGCGTACTTCATATTATTATTGGTTTGTTACCTTGTGGTAATACAAGAAACGTTAAAAGTAAAAATAATAATTTTTTTTTTGTTTGTTTACACTTTGATGTACACGCTCACCTGTAGCATGTGGTCTTCTAAACCATAACTTCCGGTGCATCAAAAATATAGAAAGTGTAATTTTACACCTACGTGGTCATGAAATGTGTTTTCTATAGTAGTAATAATAAAGATGTAGAACAAGCAAAAGTTTATTTTAATGACATTATTATATATATATTTTTTTTGCAACAACAAATTGTATCATAAAATTACCATCAGAAAGTTAGTATGGACCACATGTAGTATAATAAGTAACTTTAATGTAGGTACTGTACATACAATACCAAAAAAGTTTTCTCTTGCAAATTTAAGATTATATCAAATGAAAATGTCCTATTTATGTTTATCTTTTAATGTTCTAATATTTGTCCCAGATCTTTTTAAATTAGTAGATACTGATGGTTTCTTTTTTGAAATGAAATAAAAATTGCTCAATTTTTAAAATTCAAGTATCAAAAGATATAAATGTACATAAATCACGTTTAATGTTTATGAAAGTTTTTTTTTCCCCATTCGTTAATTTATAGATAAGATGAAAATATTGAAAATTATATCACGATTGAACTATTTTAAGATATTAGGACAATATAATTGGCCTTTTATTTATTGAAAATATAATAAATCTTAATAGTCCTGGCTATATTATATGCACAATATTTCGCATGGTATTAATATTAATGAACAATATTAATATTTAAAATCTTTCAGGTGACATAATAATAATTATATTGTTATGCAATTTTATATAAAATTTTAATAAACAAAAACAAAGGTGGCCCAAAAATTTAAAAAAAAAAAAAACGACGTAAACATAATATGACCAAAATATTTTTTCTTCTCGGTAAGTATTGTTTTTATGGATAGATCAATAAAAATGAAAGTTCACATAACAACTTTCTGCGTTGATTGTAAATAATCGGATGCTCACTATAATAATAATGTACGTCCAGCATTGTTATAACATTCTAACCCCATGCGATTTGGGTGAGAAATAACTGGATTATTGAATCTTCCCATGATCAAATATTCATTGCATGATCATGATATTTAGATCAAATATATTAATAAAACTATAAACTTCAATGAAGCAAGTAATAAAATATCTGTGTCAAGTGAGCACGACTTCTATTGTAAAAATATTAGTATAAAAAACACTGCAAAATCTATATTCAAATAATAAATGTCATGCAGATATTTACAAGTTTAGAATTTAATGTGTAATGAACTATTATATAATTATTTATTACAAGTTGTTAAAAAGTATATAATTTAACTGTAAGATATGTATATAATACGGTTATTAAGTACATCTAATGCATCAGTAATATAGCAATGGTTAATCTCTGACTAGTCAAGGAGGCGTTGTCACTTCACGGGCCGATGATCCTCAGCGGTCGTCTGCAGCGTGGGAACTTTAGTCAAGTCAGGGGACACTGATGCAGCAGGAATTTGCTTAGTTAGATGGCACTTCCTCATCATAATGCATTTGCATACACACCTCCCCCGCATTATGTTTTAATTAACGGAGCATAGCAAATATAACCTTGATCAACCAGTTAATATTCATGCTTTGTAATTATTCATAAAAAAAATAATGGAGATTAGTACATAATATGTTCCTTTTTTTTTTTACTTAGAGAAAATTTTCTTTTTAAATGGCCTATAAATAAGATCTACAAAAGTCAAGTAATTTTTTTTTCTCTAACCTTGTATGTGCGAGAGTCGTAAGAAATAATAAAAAATAGAATTATATATTGTACAGTTATTCATTATTGTTCTCGCTGCTGCTGATCTTCAGAAGTGAGCGTGAACGCAAGGACGTTAGGAAATTTTTATGTTGATGCCAGAAGAATGTCTGGTGGAAAAAAGTGTATAATTATGTAGTGACGTACGTGACTTCCTGATAAAATTATCTGCTCAAACCACATTGTCCGTTCTGCTGATGGTATTTTTAAGTTTTAATTGAAAAAGCAAAATGTTGTTTGAAGTTCAGTGGCTTCAAAGCTTTGGATTTATATATTTTTAGTATGCTCCATTGTGCTAAATAAATCAAAAAATAATTATGCTAAAAATATTTCCTAAAATAAACATTACGAAAAAGCTGTCTGAATAACAGGTCACATACTAATATTAGTCTCAAATTTTTTATTATTTTTTTCCCACAGCAGTTGCAATAATTAAATTAATATACTTTAATATTTAATATTCCAATGATTTGATTATAAATGTATTCAGTTTTATTTTATTTATTTTGTTTGACTATAATAATTATATTAATATTTTATTTAAACTTTGATCATATATTTCATAGTTATCAACCAGGGTATGTGGCTTATACGTATCCTGCAGAAAAGTTCTGGTTATCAACTGATGATTTAATAATGTTTTATAATTTTATTTCTAGTGCATGCTTGGAAACATGGATTTTTTTTATCTTTTTTTTATCCTTTTATTTACTTTTCATGTTTTAAGGTGACTTTTTGAATAAAAGTGTATTGAATTATTATGTGCATGAAACATTACTATTAGTATAACAGAGTTTTTAAATATTTATTTAGTAATGCAATACTGTGTGATACACCTTTCTGTATGAATCTTGGGGGACGGGGGAACTTTTATTTACATAAAAAAAAAAAGAACTGTGTCAGTAAAAAAGAAAAAAAAACAAGTACAAGTTTAAAATTTATGTTAATTTTTAACATATATATATTTTTTTTCTATTTGTTTTATTGCAAAGATTGAAAGCGATATATTGATGTCATACATATTTAGAACCGGTACTGAACTCTTTGGCAAGGTATAGATGGTGGTTTATGTACGGTAACATACGCCTATGTTGCATTAAACTTACCGCTGTTCTCTATTATGTGACTGCGATTTAGTTGTTGTCATGTATAACGCTGGTACCCGTATTGTTCACATATGATCGCTTTATAACATAATTTTTTTGGTGACTCCTCTAACCTACTTTACCCGCCCTCTTAAAAATGTTATTTTTTTAACGCAGTTGGGTTAATGATTACAAATTAGATACTCGAGGCGTCTTTTTCTTGCCACTCGAATAAACTAGCAGTGAAGTGTAATTAAGCAAAACTGCTTTTCTCACTCTTCATTATTCTCAATCGTTTTGCCCCAGTCTTAAACATTTATATTTGTGAATGTGCCGACGAATCGTCATTTATATATATATATATAAATATATATATATATATATATATATATATATATATATATATATATATATATTTTCTTTGGCGTTATTAAATTCACATCAGTTTCCATTTTCAGTATTTCAATTTAGTAAAATATATACTTGGTCGCTTTCTTAAAAAAAAACCTTAAGCTATAACATAATGTGAGTTCGTAGAATAACTCTCGTTGTTTGAATCTAAAAGAAGAACAAGAAAAAAAAAATTGACGTGATGGCTTGTTGTAATTTTACGGTGTATGGCCTTATTTGAATGTATCCTATTTTTATTAATCACATATTTCAATAACAAAATTTGTTTTATGGCATTGTGTTTAACCTTTATATTATACATATTACATATTATTATTACGAGAGTGGTGGTCCAAAATAACCCATTATTTTAACAAATTGCTAGAAACCTGCATGCGCTGAATTATTTCTTTTTGAACACGAGATGTGCTATGTTAATTGTTTTCTCAATTTTTAGTTTATTAACATATTTCCTTGGAAATTCAAATTTGCTATTGATTTTTTTTTATTTATCATGCAGTTTCGTGACTTTTATTTTAATTATATTATATTTTTAAGCTTTTTATTTACTTTCATCATTTGTTTTGCTTTGTTCTCTTGTTCTTCGTATTATAGCTTCCTACTTTTGCTATATTTGGCCAAAACTAATTTGAGAATGATTTTACTCTTGTAAAAATTAATGAATTGTATGAAATTCTAATAAAATGACTTTGTCTTTGCGGTTTAAATTTAAGAATTTATACAAGTACTGCAATGTGTGTTTTGTTTATATATAATGTATAACAATAAAACGTTTTTAAATTACTTTATCCATCCTTGGCAGTACAAACAATTTGATTACCGGTAAATTGAAGTTGATGGTCTTAAGAGAATGATTGTTCTTGTGGTATTGAATTGTTATATTAGACATAAATAGGTTTGTATTCTCCATCTAAAAAAAAAACAATGCACGTCAAACTACAATGTAATAAAACAGCTATATCTTGACCTCTAACTAAAGTTACATATTATATGCATAATATATATATATATATATATATAATATGCATCATTTGGAATTTTTGTAACAAAATATTTTTCTTACAAAATAATACGAATAAAATTTTATGAATGGCATCTTTGAGTCTTACAATGGGGTACTGACCAAAAAAAAAAGTTGCAAGTTTTTGTCAATATTTCAAAAGGCACGAGAATTTCATGAAGGACAAGCTCTATTACAGCATTCTATGACAATTTCCTGATTTTATATGAATTTTTATAACCTCTCAAAAATGACGTCATAGCATTGAATCTTAAATGGGAAAATATATCAGTTAACATTACCAAATCCCATACTTAATATTGAAATGTAGCCAAAACTTCATTTGCAAGGTTTTTAGGTGCTAAAATCACGATAATGAAGGTTTCAAATTCTTACCTCAATAACTTTTCATTTTAGCAATGTTAACTCATGCATTTTCCCATTTAAGATTCAATGGTATGACGTCATCAAAAAAAGTTTTAAAAATTCATATAAAATTAGCAAATTGTCGTAGAATGCTCTAATAGGGCTCGTTCTTCATAGAATTCACAGTACTTTTTATTAGTATTGCTAACTCAAATACCGGTCAGTACCCCATTAGTTAGAAATGGTCAGACCTATAGCTAAAACATTAATTATTGCGCGTGTTTTGGGCGACTGGGAAGTTATTTTCCTTTGATTTTTCTAACGTGGATATGACACCTTTAGCATGCAGCAGTTTTGGTACTTTATTTCAATATACCTCTTTCACAGAAATATAAATTTAAAATCAATTTATATTTTATACTACATAGTTGATATATTTTTATTTATTTAAAAAAAAAATCGTGTTTTATCATTGAATCAATACAATCATTCTTTAAAATCTTGCGGTATTTGGCTCAAGTCCATTAATTTGCTTTCGTGACCATTGATGTTTCATGCATGCATCCCAAATCAGCTGTTCAATGTATCCCTATACTGCCAAGTGTCCATGTAGCGTTTATATATCAATATAGGAAGCAATGGATACATGCTAGATTGCCCAAGTATGTCAATGGTGATGATGTCATGCAGCTCTTGGTTTTGACCACCGCCATCATCATCATTATTATTATTTGTCACTATACCGTTCTCCATTCAATAAACTGCACAACCTGCGGTGTACAAATCAAATATCGTGCTGTGCTACAGTAACAATTATATACTCTAATTAATCTATTATAGAAAATAATTTTAAGGCCATTTATGTTTAAAAAAAAAAATTATTGTTATTATTGATTTTTTTCTTTCGATAATTTTTTCCTGATTTTGTAATAAAAAATGGTTAAAATTATTTAAATAATTAATATTTTATAGAATTTTTAAAATTTGTTCATTATTATTACTTGTATTAATGGTATAAAGTAAATAATTTATATTATACTGTATTTTAATAGGTTTATTATTTAGTTGCATTTTTAAATATAAAGTATAGATTATTAAAATTAATATATAAAAGTTGTTACGAGTATATTTTAAAATTATTACCCCTAAAGGAAGAAATTTTTATCATGGCATATTATCAGGCGCGGATCCAGAAAAAAATTTCGGGGGGGGGGGGGGGGCTGCCTCCATAAGGCCAATGTTAAAAAAATTGGGAGTGGGGGAAATGCCTATATTGCCCATGTTAAATCCAAAATTTCGGGGGGGGGGGGGCTGCAGCCCTCCCAGCCCCCCCCCCCCTGGATCCGCGCCTGCATATTATGTAACTTACAATTAGATAACCTAAAAATTGTATATCATGTATATAATATATGTTTAATCTGTTTTAACTTAAGGTATCCTTCTATAAGGATCATCAGATTAGTGCCAGAACAATTAAATATTTAAATGTAAAAAAAAAAAAAAAATGTACGTTGTATGTTAAGAAAATTAATTTGTATTACATATTTCTTATTACAGGTATTTATTTTAATTTATTATCTCTTTCATGGGCACTATACAGTAATATAACAAATCTATATTATAGTCCAAATTGAATTACAAGTAAAAGCCCATGGGGCAAATGAAAAATATTGCTGAGCAGTCCATTCACTGAAAAGTGTTCATTCACCCATATGAATTAAATTAAAAATGTCACTAATTATTAAACATAACAGATCACAAATACATGTAATAACACAGTAATATATTATACATTAAATTATTATCAGCAATATTATAGTAATGTTGTAAGCGTACCTCACGGTTCTTTATGTGCAGTAATAAATAAATAAAAATTATATAATTATATAGAACCGTGTCTCCGGTAATTGCGTGAATCAGTAATAGCTTAAATTAATTTTAACACAAATCCAAGAAAAACTGAAGAATTCGCTTCACTGAAGAAAAAAAAAAAAAAGGTACGATGGAACGAACAACACTGATTATTTCTTATAATCTATACTGACTCCCATGTAGGAAATTGCACTTTTGAAATTTATAGCAAATTTTGGCTAAGGTTATTGCTATTCTTTATAATTCCTTTTTTCCTGTTTTGTTTTTTATTGTTAATTTTAAGAGTTCGAAGTTTCGAAGCCTTTTGTGAAATTTTCAACGATGTTTTTTTTTTTTTTTTTTTTCAATTATCGCTATTTTTTTACATTCATTTTTCATACAATTTGTTGATTGAATACTCAACATTATTATAAGTATACAATTAAAGCGTAAATTATAGTTTTTTCTTACTGAATTAATATTTCCAAAGTATTGATAAAAAATATACGCCTTTTAATTTTTGACAAGTGAGTCAGCCATCGTATTAACGTGCATTATATTATTTTTTTCTTTTTTTTTTTTTATCCTGTGTTAGTGTTCTAAGTAAGACCTCGATCGGGACAGCACGAACCCCTCTGGTTATGAGTATTTTGTAATCACGTCTAGGCATGGAGAATTTGCGAATCTAATTTTTAGGGAAGTTGGGAGGAGGGGAAAGGGGTTAGATCACAATTTATTAAACTTATATATAAAAACTCATTGGGTTAGACTGGATGCCCTCTCACCTCTCCGAAAATTTAAATCTACATCTCTTTGTGTTAAAGCTGTACATTTCGCCATCTTTTTGCAGGCTATGTATATAATTGTGTGTGTTTTATGGCACCTTAAGAAATTTTAAAATATTTACACAGATTGTTTTTATACAACTTTAAATAAATATTTATATGCATGTATATTTTTTTGCATTGTCAGCATATTAAATATTATTTATCGTCAATATCATCATAATTTCTATTTCCGTAAAAGGCTTTTTAAAGTTAATGTATATATTATAAATTTAGCTAAAATAACAATTTAGAATGACAGTTAAAACAATAGTATTTTACATTTTGAGACATACAGTTCATTTCTTAAAGTTTTTCTTTTTACTTATCTGGTGAGGTTTGAATACATTGAATTCATTACGAGATTTTGTTCCCACCAAATTAGCAGTCAGCCAGACACAGGCATTCTTACAGTGAACCGTTTGCAGATTAAATTACGTATTTGACTTTAAATTTTCGTTGGTTTTATACTTGAGCTAACCTTGTGAGGAACTGTTTCGTTTGCTCTTGATTTTTTTTCTTTTTTTTTTTTTTTTTAGTTTTTAGGTAAGAACTGGCAAAGTTTTTCTCGAAGTACCTGCTCTCTTTTGGCCGCTTTTCAAACTGCGTGGACAATACGATAAAACAGTTCAACCTGTTATTAGAACAAGGAGTGCTATCTTGTGGGAAATTAAAGAAGTTGGCTGCCAGGTAGGAGATTCACCTGACGCCAGGTGACGCAAGTGTGCTCACCTATAGCTGGTCATGTGTATTGGCGCTAAAAAGTAAGAACTTTCGAAATTATGAGCGAAATATTATTATACCCATTTTAGAGACAATCAGTGTGTTGTAATTTTTTTTCATTTAAAAAAATATATCGTATCTCTGCATGGAGATATGCTGTTTTGTAATGATAATGAAGTACGAACCAGATTGTGATTAAGGTGGTGACCATTATTTAAAACGAAAGATTTTATAGTGATTATGATACTTTTACTATTTTTATAATTATTCTGTTCGTAAACCACGATTTCCTGATGCTCTTGGATGAGATAAGGTGGGAGGTTTGCGAAAAGGCCTATAATAATAACATTATTTTAGTAACATGGATGTTTTAAAAATTATGCTTAAAATGTTAAGTTTAGTGATTTTTATGTAACTCATTTCATTAATTAATTGCTGCTACCTCTTAAATAGAACTTGAGTTAGATTTTGATGTATAGTTATAATGTGTGCATTACAAATTTTACATTTTTTTTAATTACTTTAATTTAATTTGTAGAAACAAAAATAAGAGTTTTTTAACCCGTATTCATTTTGTGGGCGTTGTTATGAAATACAGAGACGTGCATAGTTTGATTTTCTGATTATTCTGGGTATTCTTTCCATACCTACCTAAAAATTCCAAATCTCACCAGGCAGTTAGCTTAGTGTTTATCGTGTCCGACTCGTATCGGCTGGTCGTGAGTTCGATCTCAAAGCAACGTCGTATTTTATCCAAATGGTCATGGTTACTTAAGAACACCCACTGTTGTATCCGGGAGATGATTGATGGCATCCTCGATAAATTACCGACTATTAACTGATGGCGAAGGTTTCCATGATTTCCTTAGTCACAACTAGGAATATAATGCTGGGATGGATTGCTAGGCCGTGACTACCAATAATATCCGCTAAAATCCCAAGCATATAGCTAAATACTGATGTAAGATTCATAATTAGGTTTTCGTCGAAGGTGCTCGGCGGTTTGTATCAGCCAGTATTGTCCTTCGTTACAAACCGGCTTCCAATGACTGAGGACGTTACAAAGATGAAAACAATAGATGAATGGCGAGCGGACAGTTTTACGCTACGTAGCGTTTTTCCAAGTTAAAATAAAACATGTACATACTAGCGGGTCAATATAGAGAACAAAAACATAAATTACAGTTTACCCCCGAATCACAGCGCAATTAAGGCTACTATACATCATGTGTATAGTATCATACCAAATCAAAACCATGTATCAAAAACAAAAAGGTGTGCCCCTCTTCTTATGGAACTTGTATGCTATTCAGGGGTACACCTTTTTGAATCCGATTAGTAGTAACTTCAGTAACTTGATACAAGCAGTACAAGATGTGGCACTCATTTTCATAATATATCATGTCATGTTATGATAATAATAATAAACCTTATTTACAAGTGTACACTTTCTGCACCTTATCGACCTTATGTCCAAGTGCATAAGGAAATTGAGTGCTGAAAACCTACTACGCAGTTCAGGGTTTTTACTAAAAGACCCATTGTAATTGCAGTATAGCAATGAAAATTCTTCAATTAAGTTCTAATGATATACCTCTTGTTCCTCTAAAGTAAAATTTCTGCGATTTGATCACAATTTCCTTATAATATATATAAAAAATATATTTTTCAGTACGTGATAGAAAAATTCCTTGAAAAACAATAAAATTAAAAAAAAATGTCAACAGAAGTAGTTGTCATTTCCAAGGAATTATTATTATTTTTTTTTTCTTTTCATAACTTGCTTGAAATGTGTGGTTGGAAATAAATGTGTTGCTGTGTGTTTTACTATGAATTGCGGTGATGAATATAGTACAAGATTCCTGTATTACTATAACTATTACTCCTTAACAGTATGTGCTCATAACACATAATTGGTACTGCTTAATTGGTGGACCAAACAAAAATTCCGTCTTCATTTTTTTCATACATTAATAGCAACTTTGGTGATTCCATTTTTTTTTTTTTTTTGTCTATACAAAAATCTTGACTGGTTAAAAATATAAAAATATATAAAACGTTTCCCCACGGATGCTAAATTAATAAGTGCAAGGAAAAATATATAATATATTTATAACTTTCACTCACGCCCGCGCGTAGATGATGCTTTTTATAAATATTTATCACTTTTATCAAAATAATAAATTTAATAATAGCTTTGTTGTTTGCATCTTTACCTTTATTTTATCTGCATAATAATTTCAGTTTCTAAATGCCGGTGATTTAATTTGAAATTGTGAAGTACTTAACAAAAAAAAAAAAAAAAAAAAAAAAAAAAGTTAAGGAAAGCGCAAATTTAAACTTGCGCAGTACTTATAAGATTTGAAAATGTTGACATAATTTGAAATTCATTCCTTGATGGATAAAAACATACAGCACTAATAAAATGTAACAGCTTTTATTATACTTCCTGTAGCGTGAACCTATATATGTATATTACGGATAATATATTATTTGTTAATGAGAATCTCGCTATGCAACTCAATTGTTTGTACAGAGAAGATAAACCTGATTAGAACGTAAAAAGGCCGAACAGTATAATATCATTAATATCTGAACAGAAGTTGGATCCTATTTAATTAACATTAACATAAAATAAATAGCAATATTATGTTTTCACTTTACCGTGTGATTTTTACTTTGAATCAGTTTTTTTTTTAACTTTTGTTAAAATAATTTTTAACTTTATCTTTTTTACATGCAATCATACAATACAATTTTCGATGCAATATTTGATAAACATGAGAAGTGATCCATAAAATAAATAATGCTGAAACTTATAGCTATAAATGTTTATAATTATCTTGGAGTGTGGACCACAAAAATTTAAGAGTGCTCATATATAAATTTTAGATTTAAAAAAATATATATTCATGTATAAGAAATAGTGATAATAATTTCTATTTTTTTATGTTATTTGAGGTTTGATTTTAGGTTTGTATCATCACAAAAAATACCTTACAGCATCATCAAGCAACCATCTATCTATTTGTTGATAGTATTTTTTTTTTTTTTTTTTTTTTTGCGTTGTGAGTTGAGTCATCTACCAAACCGAACCATGGCCAATCATGAAGCATTATGTCCGCGGTTGGTGAGGATTCTTGGTGCTCACGGCCACTGCTAGAGCAAGTCAGCACGGCGGGGTCACTTGGGTCACTGACCTTTTCATCTTACTGACCATTACACCTGGCAGGACCTAGGGGTCACCGTAGTCCAAGGAATTCCACTTGAGCATTTTAAGCTCCTCACGCGGTATTTTCTACGCTAGCAGCGGAACCAATGTGCCTAACTTAACGCAGGAAGCAACTGCTATAAGCAATTCGTTCATGTCTTATATGATTTTTTTTTTTTT